>VZTB01015797.1:3383-19892 GCA_013397245.1 Thryothorus ludovicianus
TTATTGCCAGACAACTTGGTAAGCTTGCTTTTTGTCCCAGATAAAAGAAATCATTCCTTGTTAAGGTTTGCTTCTGTTCTCTGACTACATTCAGGGCTGTGGAATCATGTTAATAAATGACAGACTCCAGCTGTGATGATGGCTCAGTTTTTAGTAATTATACTTTAAGTAGTTTGACCTTCAAAGCTTAAAAGATTCTACTACACGTGGGTGTTGCAGCTTAACTTAACTCATGAAGAAAGAGTTTAGGTTTGCTGCCTTCCCATTCATTGTGAAATCTTCAGTTGCAGAATTCAAGCCCTGTACACGAATTGAAATGTAAGTGTTTTGGCATCCATATTTCTCAGCTGTCCTTAAAAGTCCTAGATTTTCAATTTTGTGTAGAGTGCTCTTGTTCTGCAGTAGTTCATCTGCCTTATGTAGTTACTTGAAAACTGAGTTATTTCAGTTAAATGTTTACATCTGATTGCTTAAAATTTGAGGTAGTGAACCAAATTTTCTTCTGTCACTGTCAATAAAATATAGCATATATCTGGCATATATAATTGTGTATATAATAACCATCTGATATATCTATCCTAATATAGTATGCTTTTACAGCTTTGACTGGGCTTACGTAAAATTTTGCCTAATCTTGGTGCTGCATAAATCTTTTCATATTCAAATAAAGACGTTACTAATTTATTTTACTATTATTCAGTTAAGGAAAAATGACTCCTATAGTAACTATAAAAAGTATCTAAGTGCTTATTTTGTTTGTGCTTTATGAGGTGGAGTATGTGAAAGTACTGTAAAAGATGCCTTAAATGCCTATTTATTTCAACAGTAATTGGTAATTTATGCTTTTAATTTAATAGTTTATGCTTTCCAATAAATAGTATAATGTAGTGCTGGTTTTGTCTGTGGGTTGCCACAGTTACCTGCAATATTTTACAGAAAAAAGTGTCTCAGTGGTTTAATTTTAAACTGAATTTAGCAGTAGCTCATAATTATATAAATAGAATTTTATAGTTTAAGGATATGTGAACTTCCCTTGCAAATCACATCAAAGTTATCAGAGACATTGTTTACATCATTGTGTTTTAAATGCACGTTTTTTATGCTTCTGTAAATTAAGTTCTTTTAAATTAGGTATTTTTTTCATAATACAGAACACGTGCAGGTTTCCTTCAGCTTGGCCTCCCATCCTAAGTTGTATGATAAAATATTGCTGGTTTTTCAGCTATGTGGACTCTGAGCAGACTAATTTCCGGGCTGGAGACTGCAGGCTGAGCAGTAATTGGTGACTGGCATGATTAGAGTATTTAACCTGAGGCTTTCTGCTGAGTTAAAAAGAGAGAAAAACCCGTTTGGGAGCTCCTTCTTTTTCTGATATGTACACTGACCTCTTGTATTTCATGTCAAATCTGGTCTTTGGTCAGCTGCTTGTCTTTGATTTGTAAGCACACAAGATCCAAGTTTTTTGTGTAGTGTTTTTAAAGGGAATAAAAGATGTTGAAATTTTTGCAGTTGACTTATGCCCCACTGAAAAGAACAGAAAAAAGAAAGAGCAACAGAATAAGAGGCTTCATATAAGAACAACTTTTTTTCTAGCATGACCAATTCCTTTGGTTTCTCAACATTGTAAATGATAGATGCATCACTGCTCATGGTCTGTGCATTTTTTTAAATTGATAATCTTTAGAGATACGAAGCTGTGGAAAAGCAAGGATGTTTTTTCCTTCTTTATCGTGTGATAAAGGAAGAAGTGAGAAAGGCAGATCTTGTCACTGATGAAGTTTGCCTTCCTCCCATATAGAGAGAGGAAGAACATTTCTCATTTTCTCTGTATTAAATGGCTCATAATGGGCACAAAAAGGGTTTGGAATGAGTAGAAATGTGTAGCTTTGGAAGAAAATCTTTTTGAAGAGGGAAGAGAATTTCATATAAAGGTATCAAGCTTTGACAGGTAAGGAATGGGGAAAAATAAGGAAATACAGTATTTGAATAGCAATTTTGCAGTAGCTCAAGAGGGCCTAAAACAGATCTGGAGAGTTTGCTGTGGGGTTGGGTTTTGTGGGTTTTTTTTTCTGCTTTGTTAATGGCTGCTATCTTCTTGAGCCAGAATAAAGGTTTTTTTATGGTCTTCCTACTTCTTTTCTTCCAATGTACAGTAAATGCAAGACTGACCTACTAGACTTCATTTTAATTTATCTTCATTTCAATTTTAGCCTTTGGCAAGTGAAGCATGTGCTCTTGGGTTATTTTCTGCATGTTGATAAAGGAGTTGTTTGGCCTGTCGACTGAAGAAAAAAAGTAATTGGTTTACTGTAGCATGCTCAAAACTACATGGCCCAGTTCACAGGAGATGTTCATGGTCATTGAGGGAAATAGAAGTGTTTAATCATCAACTTGAAGTCTAATTTAACTAAAATAAATAAAAGTTCAATTTAATCAGCAAAAAACAAGTTTGCAGTAGTTTAAAACTATAGGATGTGAATCTTCATAAGAGATATTTTCAACTTTCATCATTCTTGTCTACTTTTGTCTCTTTGCTTTTTGTTAAGAAGCATTTCTGTCAGCTTTTTCAACACTTAGTTGAAAGCTGCTTGGAAGCAAAATACTACAGTGGTAATTGTTTGTTTTTTTTTAAAGAAGCTTCAATTTAAACTAAAAAAGCATGCTTCTATTCCTCTTGGAGATAACAATTCCAAATACCTGCAGCAGTAACAGGCAAAGCTTTATCTGACAGGTAAGTATCTGATTCAGAACAGTAGATCAGATTATCTGTGTTGGAAGAACCTGTTAGGTATTTTGGGGATTCTTTTTTTTAAGCTAGAGGTGTTGTCAGGTGTTAATAACACACACATTTAGGTGCAGTCCCTGCTCACCAAGCTCCTTTTTCTGCTGCAGGTTCTGACCTGTAGATACTGGCCCACATCATCCCCTGATGGATTACAGCAGAGCAGATCCAAAAAGCTGCTTTCCTGCTCTCAGGTGTCAATACCTAGTGGTGTTACAGGGCTCTGGCACTGCATTCTCTGCTTTTGTTATTTATCATAGTCTTCAAAAACAGGATTTTCAAAGGCAAATTTCCTTCCAAAGCACTAAAAACCTGTGAGGTGCCTACAAGAGTATATACAAGAGTTAGAAAACATTGGAAAATTTCTCTTCTTTCTAGGTCTGCAAAAGTTTTAACATTTAGCAGTTTTGAAAATGACATGTTGTGCTGATCATGTTGTTTGCAGTAGTAATGAAGTAAATATTGTGATCTTAGTGTGTTTCTCTTACTCTCTTTAGTTTTTAATTAAATCCAAATATTTGAATGACTCTTTGTTTGACACCAGCCAAAGAAAAAGGTAAAAACCCTTCAATGCAGCAGCATTGCTACTTTTGAAGCACTTGAAATCTTCAAAACTTCCTCAGTTTGTTCAAGCATAGGACAGGCAGGTGCCAAGTCATCATAGGAGTGGGGCTGTTGCCCTTTGTATTAGAATTAAAAGCAGAGGTTTTTTGCCTTCAAAGTAGGTCTACAAAAGTATAACAAAAGTATGGATTTGAATGACCTCTTCCAAGGGCTTGAGAGTTTTCACCAGAGTGCAGTTCAGGCACATGGAATGTTTCATTAGTTTAAATAATTTAAAAGGGAAGCTCTGTAGCTGTGCTGCCCTAAACTAGAAAGAAAAAGCTATCAGAACATATTTACAGCTAATATATGTATTTTCTTCATGTATCTGTTTTTTAAAAATCTTCACTTGAAAAGTAGTTCTTCAGTTACTACAGGAGGAGCTAGTCTAGGAGAGCATGTTTTTTATGTTATATGTTATGTAGGGCTTAGAATAATTTATGGTCTACATCTAAGGATTATTCACTGAAAAGTGAAACAAGGGTAGAGCAGTGAAGTAAAATCATGAGTGGGTGAGAAATGTTGCAGAGGAGAAGGGAGGATGATGCATTTGAAAAATTCTGTCTAATCTTATCTTTTCTCTTCCTCAGTGAAAATTTTGCTCTTTGTCAGATGCATTAAAATGTCACTTTTTTTTTAATTACCTGGGGAGAAAGAAAATACAAGAGCTGAGGAAGGCCATAATGACTTTTTTGTTGGAGATTCAGAAGAAAAAGAAAATTGTTCTGAAAAGTAAAAAAATTTCTGATTTTACTAAGCTTATTAACTTGTAAGATATCCAGAGGAAAAAAACATCTTGATGAATTTTCAGGATGTCTAGAAAGGTTAGAGATCAGAAAAAATTGAGACACTTGCCCACAGGGAGTGTCTTTAACAAAGAAAATGCAAAAACCTCTTAAATATTCACATGAATAGGAAAACTTTCTGTCAAATTCAGCAAGTGATAATGTTTTATATTGCTTATATAGGCGTTCTAGGCAAAATTGGAAAAAGCAGAAATAAGCTAAAGGACCCAGTTTTTGAATACTCGAAAAAGGAATAAAGAATCAAATTTTTCACTTTTTGTTTATAAAATGTATTAGAATAAATTAGAAGACTTTCCTCTTAAATTTACAAGTATTGTTTGTGTAGAGGAGGCTTGAGAGATTATCTGGGAAACTCCGGAACCTTGGAAGTTTTATTTCTGTAATGGTTATAAATGTCTGGAATTGTTGTTTTACCTTAGATAAATGTTCTGTGTACTCAGAGGTTCCATATTAGATATGAGAGAGAGTGAAAAGGAGGGGTTTTGATAATTCTTTGAAAATTGCAGTGGTGGAGCCAGAAACAGAAGGGAGAAAGTACATATTGTTCAATAACACTTCAAGAGTTATTAGTGAAACACTGTGTTTGAAAAATAAGAAATAGGAAGGGTTTTGTGGTTTTTTTTTTGCTTACTTTTCTCTCAAAGGATGTAGTCATTACTTAGACTTGTTTTGATTAATAAGAAAGTACTTTGATAAAACTTATCTCAATGTTCAGCCAGGAGGATGAGTGTGGAGAACCAAAAACCCTGTGTGGCTTTGTGGTTGAAAGTAAGATAGATGCCAGGTATTGTGATTTTTTTTTTCTTTTTTGTATTTTCTCCTCCTGTGTTCTTTGCACACACTGATATTTTTCTTTATGTCTGTTATGCTTCAAGCTCGTTTACAGTGAATTAAATGTTGAGGTTTAAAATTCTGTAAATTGCATCTGCTTTAAATTTTCAACCATGTTGATCTTCATAGGCATTAATAATGCACTATCTTAAAAGCTATAGTTGCTATAATAAAATATATATGGAAAAGAGGGATCCAGGTATTATCAGGGGTAGTTTACTGAAGCCAGTCAAGAGAACGTTACATACAGGGTTGCAAAATCATGGAATGCCAAAAGTAAACTGGTTTATTCCACCTCAGACTAATAACTTGCTATATGAGAATCAGGATTAAATTACTTCTGTATTGAGAGCATATATAAATTACCTTCTTTCCTGTATTTTGGTTGTTAAAAGATACTCAGTTTTATGTCTACCTGAAAATTTTGTATAAGCCCAAGAGATAAATTTCTAAAAATCTTTGGTTTTGCTGAACACACCCGAAAAATCTGAAGAACAGAAACGATATTTCTGCCTCTGCACTGACAGAACTCTAGTAAATAATAGCAGGCTGAGGTTTTAGCTTATTATGAACTGAAATTATCACAGCAGTCTAGACAGTCATCTGAGGAAACGTTTCTTGCAGTTTAAATAGATATATATTTAATTTTTGGTTTTTTAAGAGTAATATGTGAAACAGTTGTTTTTCCTACTTAGGTTAATAATTGATGAGAATGCATTCAGCTCCAGTGTCTGAGGTTTTATTAGGGTTTCTAGTCTAGTGAGAATGCCTTTTGCCTTTTTCCATGCCTTTCTAATTTACACAGGGTTTGGTTGTGAAATATTTTCCCTTCTCATTTTGTGATTATGGGTGCATTCTGACAGCCTTGCTGTGGGGTGTGACACTGATCTCCAGAGGGTGAGGGTGGAGTGTGGGAGTCTACACCGTGCCCTTTACACTGTTCAGCAGTACTCTTGAAAGGGTGTCCTATCTTAAAATTAAAGTCTTCCTCTTCGCTGGTTCTGGGATTCTGTTCCTTTGAGTTTGAACTGAGTATCACTGACTTCATGGAGCAGGAAACCAAAAGCCTGTGGACATTCAAGTTTACATCTTATGGTCAAGGAAAGAAGCATATTTTTGCACACACAGAGTAAGGTATTGGCTTCTTAATTCCTGGAATGTGAAAGGATTAAGATCTTAATGTGCATCTGTCTGGCTTTCCAGGAGAAACATGAGAGGAAGGAGCAGCAATGCAGCATGAATGAGTTCCTTTTCCTGCTTTAGGTATTGTAAAGCAAAGATGTGGAAACACCATATTAGGGTAGTTGGCATAAACTACTCAAAATCAATGACTGATGATTAATATTTCACTAATGTGTGTCAGATTGTGTGCTGAGTGTTGGGGTTTCATTAGTCCCAACTTGGGTGCCATCTTTATATAATAGCAGGCCCTGTGGAAGCATTAGGAAATAGGTGCATTTACAAGGAGCTCCAACCAAACCAAAAATTGGACATCTTGCTTCAGGAATACTTCTCTCCCAGCTTTTATTCTGTGCTTGAAAGTTTCTACAACTCTGTGTATGAAACTTCAGTTACACGTAGAAACATTTCGTTCCAAGAAGTTTTTAAGGAAACATTTGAATTTTGGAAGGTGCTGAATCCATAAATGACAAAGTATTTCCATGTTTCTCTATTCCTGTGCTTTTTTTGTGTGTGTGTATGTGTACTTTTCAAAATTTTTTTTTTGTGTTCTGAAGTATTAGAAGCGTTTTCTTTAATGTTCAGACAAAGCTGCATTTTATTTCAGAAATGTTGTTGTTTATCTGCTACTTTGCCATTTTCTCCGCCCTGTGCTTAGGTGTGTAAGAACAAATTTCTTTTTAATTAATAAGAGTTTTAAGATCTGCAGTTATTATTACACTAAGACTTTATCTGCTTAAAACTGTCATAAAACCAATTATATAAAAATGCCTGTGTGAACCATGGAATTGTTGCTTTTGGAGAAGAGCTGCTGCTGCTGTTCCAGCTGGAGAAAAATGAGAATATGCTTAAAATGGATGTGACAGAAATACTGGTGGAACCTGGAATTTTGCTAACAGCTACTAAGCCCACACAGATTCCTGCATTGAACCTGTGGCTTTTCCTTCTTTCATTTACAGCTGTCCTCCAGTTCCTTTTCAGCTGTCGAGTACATACTGTTAAGTTACCCAGTCAGTCACAGGAGTTTGTGTGATGGGAAGTTTTGCATCACAGGAGCTGGTCATAAAAGGTCATGTGGGACCACTAGAACAGTAATAAAATTTCAACCTGGAAATGAAAGCTGTCAGCTGTATAAAAATGTCCAAACCTTCCTGATGTATTTAGCATCAATGTTCAAAACCCTTTTCCACTAAGCTGCTCTTCTTCTGTATTACATACCAAAAAAAACAACTTTATAGAAGTCATCACTTCAGGTAATGACTAAAGAACCTGATGGGGATGCATCCCAACTTCAAACTAGCAGCAATTCTAAGTGTTTGAAAGACTTTTGTGGTTGTTTACATTAATGATAAACACGATGCTATTAAATATTTATTTAAGGACTTTACACACAAGCTTTTTAGAAAAAATCAAGGAAAATAGGCTTTGATTTTACTATTTAGGGTTGTAAGAACTCCTGAGTCTGAATAGCAGTACTGCCCATAGATTATTTTGTCCAAGAGAAATTAATAGCTTTGCCAACTCCCTTTCATATTCCGAGATAATCATTGTTCATTTCCAGCCAGCAGTCTTTTATACCATAGCTTTTTGGATGTCACCTTTAAAGAAAATTATTTTGATTTATATCAAGTATAATTCATCTATCTTCTTGTTACCTTTGAAATGTCCCTTATTGTGTACTCTGTGTTGGCAGCTAAGCATTTACTGCAAAAAAGCCCCCCAAATTTCTATGTAAAGTTGGCCAAAATATTGAAAGAAGATAAATTTTAGATAATATTTAATAAACATGCACTTTAAAGACATTTAAATAGCTTTTTTCTTTACTGTGCCTTATGATCTGCAGATGTTGGAGTGGAGTTAGGAGAATAATATTTACATATGCATAAATTTCAGATTTGTGCTCTGAACCCAAGGGCAATTATGAGTATTGCCAACCCTTTCATATTCACATTAAAAGTTTGTCAAGGATAGTCCTGATCTCTCTTTGGAAGGTCTGGGCAATGCTGTAATTTGTCTAGAATCAGTGGAAGAACTGGGCATGCCCTTGCTCTTCTAGTGCTGATGGTATCATGGTAGGAATCCGTGAAATACCATGGAATTTCCCCTTGCAGGAAGATGGAGCTTGATTACACTTTTTTAAATGAAAACACTAAGATTTCATGTTGCAAAGGGGAAAATTCAGGGAGTTCCATTGAAAAATCTCCTCAGTAAACAACAAGCAGGTTCTGCAACAGACAGTCAAAAAAGAATTTCATGTGTCTGAAGACTTCTGAGTGTTAACAGAAATTATGGGGAATATTTGCCACCTGTCAGAGTTGTAATAAAGACTGTTGTTTCTCCATCTTGTTTCCTGTTGGAGTAACTTTCAGCAAAGGGAATTTAACCTCAAATCTTTGCCTGTACACACTTAATGTCTCCACTCTGAAGGTTCCCTGACATGGAGTGCAGTCTCTTGGGCTTTCAACCGCTGTGCTGATTTCTCTTGTGGAAGAGAGTGAAATTCCTGGTAATACTGACAGCATTTACTTATTTCCAGTGTTCAGGTCCCATGCATTATGTTGTTCATCTTATAATGCTGCTGTATGAAATGGATTTTTGAGATAGTAAAAATAACAACAACAACCTGCTTCCTCTACTTGAATCTGCAAGTGAGGTGATGGAAGTTGAACTTATTTTCCCATCTATTCCTTAATATTTCATAGATCTTCTGTAGGAAAGTGGGGTTCTATAGAAAGTCCAATGAAAGGCAAATTTGGTTGTCATTCTTCAGATCACTGTGCATATTGAATATCATTTTCTGAAGTTAAAGAATGAGATTCTGTAACACATGTGCTGAAGATCACTTTTTCACCAAAGCAGTTACCCTTTCTAGAGTAACAAATGATTTATAACTTATATTTAACATACAATCTTTCTGGCAAAATTATTTCATCAGCAGTGCTGACGAAGGAACAAATGAAGAAACAGCTAAGAATAAGACAAGCAAATGCCTATGGAAAGGTTATTGATTCGTAAGTGGGAGTTTTTAAGGTCTTACCAACCTCTATAATAATATAATCTTGACTGGCTGTGTGAAACAAATCCACAGCTTCATTTGAAGCTACAAATTAGCATCTATTTTTATTGCCTTTGCTTCCCACATGTAAAATGTACTGTGTGACAACAGATCTTTGTGTAAACAGCTGAACTTGACCATTAACCCAAACATGCTTACCTTCACTTTGTATTTTAAAACCTGATGTTTTCCTCATAGTATAGAAGAGCAGCTACTAATCAGTCTCTTTACCTTTGGGCTTCATGCTGAATAAACTGAACAAGACTTTTAAAATGGGTGCAGTTTTTATCAATATATTAAATTACGGTAGTATTTTTAAATACTAATATTATTATAAAACATATTTCTGAATAGATACCATGCTTCAGGTTTATGCTAATAAATGTTGCTTAGTTACAGAATCTGAACATTAGATTAATGCATTTTCTATTTATTAAGGCATGGGTAGGTGCCTATGCATAGGTGGTTGCTAGAGCATGTATTTCTATTTAATAGGATAGGATATAGTAAGCAATAGGTGTATTGGTATCACTCCTTCTTGTACCTGACTCATTCATATCCTCTTGAACAAACATGCTTTGGTGTCTGATTATATTCTCTAATCTTTCTATGGAACACTCTCTCTAAACTGAACTTTTCATTGCTAGTTTTGACAGAGTTTACACAATACTTTTGTGTTTTATGGTAAGATAGTGGAACTCAGATGCAAATCACAACTCTAGTTTGAGTTTCAAGTTTAATTTCCTCTAATTGAATTCCAGGCTTCTTAATGTGGAATATCTTAGGGCAGGATATTCCTGTGGGTCATCAGCCATTAAACAGAGAAATACATAGTTTGAATTTCTACTCCTGCTGTGATTCCTTCATGATATCCAAAGACTGCTCCTACAAAAAATGGTATCTCGGAGAATTGCTGCCGTAAAAATACAATCCTGTCCAGCAGAACTACTTATTTCCTGAATAGAAATTGCTACGTGAGTTGGGATGTCATGATTGTCAGACCTGCTGAATGGCAGTAGGGAATTTGAAGATGTGTAGTAAATCATTATTTGATTTCAGTGTAGAGGGCATTCATCCTTTGGAGAACTGAACTCTGAGTGTGTGGAGCAAGGACAGGAATTTCTTTTTATAATGTATTTTTTTTACTAGAAGGGCTATTTTTGTGGCTTGATGGTCACAGGGGAAGTTCAGAGTGTAACTTTGAAGGCTGTTTTGTATTGATAATCAAGAAATACTAAACTTCACATGGTGTACTGAATATTTAAGATCTTTTAATCTTCTTTTATCATTAGGAATTTCTGTACTTGTGTACTTGGTTACTTTAAATAAAGTGAAAAGCCCAGCTGAAATGTATTTAGAGTGACTCTTACCAAAGAGAGGGAGCAGAACATTTGTTTCTGGTCCAGCTTTCATTTTAAGAGCCCAGGTAGCTTAGTATAACATCTCACTGGGAAGACCATCTTCATTTCTTGCTTTCCAAAGATGTCAAAGCTCTTATTTTTCTCAGGGTGAATGTATCAAGTTATAGAAAGCAGGGGTCGTCCCATTTGCATCTTGGTTGTGAGACCATTTGCACCCAAATGAGAGTGTGTGGAAGACAGTGTGTTACCATGTATTGGTATTGGAGACTGCTTCTGGTAGGAAAAAAAGGGGATGGAGCAGCAGCTGGAGCAGCCATAACCTCACTGTCGTGGCTTCTTTCATGTGACTGAGTCTAAGCTTTGCATTTTCTTCTTTTCTTCACCTCTCACTCTTTTTAAGAGTTTCCATAAGGATGTGAAATCTGGCTTAGAGCAACAAGCTGTTTCTTACTTATTCCTGGAGAATTTCAGTTAATTGTTCGTCTCAGTTTGTGTTGACTCATAACGTGAAAAAAATTCTCTCTATATAGGTTGAGTGTTAATGAGCTAACTATTCACAGGAATTCTACCAGAAGTATATTTTCATACAGTTTCTATGCTTTGTTCGGTGTACTACATACAGCTTGGATTGGTTTTATGCAGTTATGTCTCATGGTTTTCTTCTGTAAATAAGTAGTGGTGTACCAATTAGCCCTCTGTAAGTAACACTCTTTAGCAATAGGCATTCCAGCAAGAGTGATGATTCTGTGACACCCTCTGGCATGGATCTTGACCAGTGAAAAGAATGTGTGGAATGAAAAAATGTGTGGCTGCTGTGGTGTGTAGCTCCCTCCCATAAATCACCATGAAGTAGCCTAGGAGCAAGAAAACCAGTTTCCAATCCTTGTTTGCTTAATCTCATCTTCTCTTTTATTTGTTTGCTTATTTGTTTGTAAAATTATTTTGGTTTTTGTGGATTTTACTGGATACATTGTCAATGCTCAAGAGCAGTTTTGTGTCCAGCTGCCTTTCATTTAGTACTATCTTTTTGAAAGAAATAAATTGAATGATAGCCTCGTGAAAATGATGACCTTCATGGAAGGTGTCCTGCAACTTTTGTAAGCAACGATACAGCTTAAATTTCCACTGAATTTTCTTAATGTATGTATCTACTGCATTAAAAAATAATTCCTTCAATAGCTGCTAGTACAGTGCCTGGTATAATACAGTGAGCTTTCCTTCTTTTTCCCCCAGATTACAGGACAGGCCCGTGTTTCACACAGGTGAACAAGCAGATGTGCCAGGGCCAGCTGACGGGGATTGTGTGCACCAAGTCCTTGTGCTGTGCCACCATGGGGCGGGCCTGGGGCCACCCCTGTGAGATGTGCCCTGCCCAGCCTCAGCCCTGCCGCCGCGGCTTCATCCCAAATATCCGCACTGGGGCCTGCCAAGGTGAGCCCTGACTGAAATCCTCGATGTGACAGCTCTCATCCCTGACAGTCACCCTGAAACTTTGCAGTGCCCTTGAAGCGTCATTGTTTTCCTTGTGTGTGGTCTTGTGTTTCATGATAAAATTTTGGTGTGCTTTGCTGCCTCTAGATTTTTGCTGCTGGACCTAGAGAATGAAGCTTAACAAAGCTGGGAAAAAGTAATAACCAATCAATACTAAGGAAAAATATTTGATGTTGTTTTTCCTTATGTGTTAGAGCAAGGCTGCCTGCATGCAGCAGTTTGTGTTTTGCCATTCATCTTGAAGTGATTAATATGTTTTAGACACTCTTTTCATAACAGTGTCTGGAACAGAAACAGTGCACTACAGAAGGGGTGCATGTTGCAATCTCCAAGTCAAACTCGATTGTATGACTTGGCCACATACAATGGGTCCTTGAAACTACTCTGCCAGGCTGACCCTAGCTTCTGGGACTTCATTTGAATTATGTGGGAGATCAGTGGCGCTCTTTAGCACCCATGCCTGCAATAATTCTGTTTTTCTGGCAGTATCTTCCCTGTGGCAAATAGTTTTAAGTTACCCATTTAACCAGGTTGCTAAATTCTGCTGGGGAGCGTAGAAACAACGTGTTAGTCTACTTTGTGTGATGGGTAAACAAAGGAAGTTTGAACAGCCGTAATTATTGCTACATTTTTAACATATAATTGCTAAATAGGAAGCTCAGATTGCATTTATGTCAGCTGAGTTTAGCACACAGTGTTACAAGGTGATGGCAAGGCATAGATGAAAAATGCTTGGCCTTTGTTTGGGGAAAAGGGAAAGACAGAATTTCTTTATTTCACAGAATCTTAGCCTTCCAGCAGTCAAGACATTTCCTTTTAAGCTGAGAACTGGTAATTCCTCCTAACCTGAACTCTGTGGTATGAGCAAGTTGGTAGCACCATGTCTGCTCTGCTGTGAATTACCAGCCCACTTTGATGCAGGAAGGGGCTGGATGTGGCACTTGATGCCTTTCCAAACTCCACGTTATGTTGGCAGGGACTGTTGAAATAAGATCACAGAATCTCAGAATGGTTGGGGTTGGGAAGGACCTTTGGACATCATCCAGTCTAGTCCCCTGCCATAGCAGAGTCCCCCAGAGCAGGTGACATGGGAGTGTGTCTGTGTGAGATTGAAATGTCTCCAGACCTCCCTGGACAGGCTGTTCTGGTGCTCTTTCTCTGTGGAAAGCTCAGAAGGAACCGAATGTTTGCTCTGAGGGTTTTAGAAGCAAACAGAGGGATCTGTTTCAGTGCTTTTCTTTTTGTTGAAGACATCAGATTTAGAGACTTTGATACAAGGAACACAAACCCCTTTAGTATTCAGTAGTACTATCTTTGTCATGTATCAGTTAGAGCAGGCCCACTCAGTCCATACTTCAGGTGTTTAGTGTTTTTGAGGTGAATGCTTTTACATCAGTAGATGGCCAGGTTTGGGAGTTGGTATGAACAACTCAAAAAACTGGCAAGCCTTGCTGTTGGAAAATGGGTCATAATTTCAGTATGTATTAGATATACAAATTTGACAAGATGTAACTGCTGAGTAGGAAGCTGCTCCTACTCTGCAAAGGATTTGCATTATTCAATCTTAAATGAGTCTTTAGCATATTTTATGTGTTAATTATGTTTTCTGGGTACTGTTCTTGTATAGAACATTGTAGTAGTACTGTTAACTTCATTATTATCGTGAACAGGTTTAAAAAAATTTAAGAGAAGCAAAACCAATCAAAATTCAATTTTTTTTCCCCCCGGAAGTTTCTATTCAGTTATATCTTAAACAGGAATTGTAGCTGTGCAGACATTCCTCGTTCCAAGAATTCTGGCAGAAGGAACTTCAGTGTTCTGCTTGAATGAATTTTATTGCCACTGCTACATGGCCTTAGGAGCAGCATTATGGCAGAATTCCTATATTGAGTGTTCTCTCAGTTCCTCCCTGCATTCCTCAGCAGTCCCATTTCCCACCTACACCCTTTCCCTGCAGACAGTTAATTTTTTGCTCTAAGGAGACAAGAGTGGTCATGGCTGAGTAGATTTTGAAAATAGGAACGTTCTTCTATCTCTGTTACTCTCATGGGTATGTGCATATAGCCATTACAGGAGATAAAATTCAAGAAAATCTGTTCTCTAGTAGGAATACACTGTCTAAATGTTAAAGATGTGAACTGGACAAGAGAGAGAAGACAGATGAATGTTCAATCTCACGATGAAGAGTGATGGTTTCTTTTTGTAATCTAATGCTTGACGTTAATGTGTCTTGAGTTATACACAGGATCACATCCGTCTGTTGTGAAAATAATTACTAAAACGGAAGAAATATCATGGTATTATTTCTGTTGTGTGTGGTGTTTCTGCTTTCTAGGATGCAGAGGAAGAACCAAGAGTTTTCCATTGTATTTATGACCAATTCACCTTTTAGTTCCCATATGCCAGATTAATTGCAAAGAAACTCCCCATACATATTCCAGGCAGAATTAAAGAGAGATTGTTTAATTTGGATAATTGTTGTCACTATTATAATATATAAAAAACTCTCCAAAATTTGTGCCTAACATCTGAGTGGTTTTATTTTTCCTGAGCGTTTTGGTTTTTCAGGGTTTTTTTGAGATTGTGCCAACAGGTCAGAAAGGGAAGGTGCATGTTTTAATTAGCTGTGCAAATCCCACAGACATTTTGCAGAGAAAAACTCTGCAAAAGCACAAAATCCTTTTTCTCTCACCGAATATTAGACTATGAACACATGGAAACATTCTACTTAATCTGTAACATACTGAACTTTTGTGTATAGAACTGTATCTACAGAGTTAATCAAATTTGCTGTTTATGGTAAAAAGTTTCTTGTGTTAATGTGGTTGAGGTTTAAAAGTGCGAGTAAGTGAATAATTAATAATGCTGAAACTCCTGTGGTTTAGCCTGTCAAAGATACTAAAAAAAAAGCTTCAGTTAAAATAAAAACTTTCAATTGGTTTGTATTTTCAGAAAAAATTTCTTATATCCTAAAACAGTATTTAGGAAGCAATTGATAAATATGCCATTTTAATAAAATACTTTTCTCAGTTCCAAAACACCATTAATATATTAAAACAAACTTGAGTTTTCAGCAAAAAGTGATACTGACAAAAAAAAAAACCAAAACCATCAGTCTTCTAGCATGTATATATTTTTAAGCTAGGATTAAAGTTGAGTATGCTTGCTTTCTTTACACTTAAATATGATGTAAATATGATGCATTGCATCATTGTGATTGGCTCTTCAGGCTTCAGCAAAGCTCAGCATGTGTTTGCCTTCTTAAAAGAACTGAAAGAAATTATTGGAACCAATAGAGCTTAAAATTTACTTCATCTCAGGCCTCCAGTGATACTTTTTCTGTTTCTGGGAGGTGTTCATTGCCTGCTTCTCATGCCATAAATACACTATTCCTTGACATCTTCAACTTCTAAAACTGTGTCACACATACAGTGAATTTTTAACAACTGATCTGATGACACAGGAAGCTGAATTTAAGTGTCAATAAGTGACAAAAGGCACAGACACACTGTGTATGATAAATGTATTTTGAGGCCCCAGGGTCAGAAGAAAAACACCACATGTTTTACTCAGTAGGGAGCTTCTGGGTGGGCTGTGTATCAATAAATGCTGGAACAATCTTCACTCTAGACGTTGGTAAATCATGTCAAGGTTCAGAGTCACAGGATAATTAGGTTTGGAAGAAATCTCTCTGGAGAGCACCCAGTCCAGCTCCCCACTCCTTAAAATACTTCATACATGAAATATTTCATTTGCGAGAAAACAAGCAGTAAGCACTGGCTATTTAGAAGGAAGAAAAAAGATAATTAAAAAATAAAAATTAAGAAAGTCTATGCCCTTGATAAAGTCCTTAACCATTTGCATAATCATGGCATTGTGGCCATGGTAGTATGCTGCCTAAATCAGCTGGACTCAGGAGGTAAATGCAAACTTCTCAGCAAATGTACTTAAACCCAAGTCCAAGCTTACCAAAAGAAAACTCAAACCTGCAAAAACTGCTTGCCCTCTTCCTGGACTATGAGTAGTTATACTTGCTTAAATGGAAAAGCAAGTGACTGGACAAGGCAAATATTTTATGTTTATCTATAACATAAGCACTGGGAAGAATAAAAACTGAAGAATCTCTATAATCCACACACTCAGGGGGAATTTCAGTGCCTTGTGACGGCTTTGATCATTCACCTGAAAAAGAGTTCCATGTTCTTGCCAGATATTACCTGGGGACACCACAGAGGTGGAACAAACAGGTCCAGAAGACTCCTGAAACACTTGCATGGTAACTTCATGGTACAGGTACTAAGGGAGCCAGCCAGAAGAAATGTCCTGTTGGATAATTTTGTATGAAAACCTAGGGAAACACAGGGTAGTTGATATGTAACCAAATTAGAACTGGGAACAAAA
>VZTB01015797.1:19906-45289 GCA_013397245.1 Thryothorus ludovicianus
AAAAAAAAAAAAAAAAAAGCCAAACCAAACAAAAACACACAAAAGAACCACCCCAAACCAAAACAGCAGCAAACCAACACCATTTAGAAGTAGAACTTAATGAAGTGCAACAGGAAGTTACTGGAAGCTACTTTTTTATCTTAAGTCAAGTAGTCACTTTTAGGTCTTTTTTCTTGTGTTTGCAGATGTTGATGAGTGCCAGGCTATCCCTGGAGTCTGCCAAGGAGGAAACTGTATAAATTCAGTAGGTTCGTACGAGTGCAAGTGTCCTGTTGGCCACAAACAGAATGAGGCAACTCAAAAATGTGATGGTAAGTGATGCTGTAGGAGAACATACCTAAAAAGAGGTTATGCAGAGCATTACAGCACTGTAGTAATGAACATTATTAAATAGTTGAATACTTGGAGTGTTTGTCTGGACAGACACAACATTACTAAACTGAGCATTTTGTTTCTACTTTGCAGCATCCCATGTTTCTACTTGATTGCTTGTATTTTGCATTATATTTTTTTTCTGTCTTACTTTTGTGGGTAAAAAAAAAATGTTTATTCTCTTGAAAAATTCAGAACTATTTATAAAAACTCTGTGTTTCAATAATTGTGACCTATAATTTTAACCTATAATTGCTGCTGAGGATTTTCTTTGTTTTCTAAAAGGCATATTCTAGTTCAGGTAGATATTTTTGGCCTAGTGACTACAGAGCGAAAGTAAATGTTTTGAGGAGTCTGAGTAAGTGAAAAATACCAAGCAAATGCCCTTCTCTTTCAGATGAAAACTTAAGTAGACCATGTTTAATAAGTGTAGTTTAATAAACATAGACCATACTTACTCAGTAAACATGGTGATGCAATTAAGAGCAGCAATTCCTTATAATTTAAAATAATGTGAAAGAAAATTGCTGAGTTCTTGTGAGTTTGCTCACAAGACTTTGCAGAAGACTTCAGTGATTTTAGTGACTTTTTTCATGCCTTCAAAAGAAACCAGAACTCTCAGGCTTCATCCCAACCAGTGGGTGCTCTCACATTTAAGTTGTGCTGATGAGAGGACTGTGTTCTTAAAGGCTTTAACTTGTGATTAGCTGGCAGTGTAATTGTGTTACCAAATTACATTCAGCATTCAGCTAGAAACAAATACATGGTTTGTAGCCAAACATCCCCTCAGAGTTTTGCATAGATTTGCCCTCATTACAACATTCATAGGAAAATTAAGTAATGCAGTTTAAAAATCATGTCTTTTTAGTGAAAATGTTGATTCTGCTGTTGTTACAAGTAATATCTAAGTAAAAATTTTTTTAAATTCTGAAGGGATTTTTCTCAGTTCCTGCCTTCTAAATTCTTCCATTTTTTCTGTGGTTTGATTTTTTTTTTGGGGTTGAGCAGTTTAAATTTCTACTCAGGACTTGAAGAGGGAGGGAGCTGGCAAGTATGTAGATGCGCATGATTGAAAAGGAACAGTGAAAGTCAGAAGGTCCCTGAAAACTAAAAATTGTATTAGGAAATTACATTTACAATGGAAAGTGGAATGTTTGTCCCTGACCCCCTGGTATCAGCACATGGGAGCTGGATTTAAAATGAAGGGTAGGGTGAAAGAGAAGAGATGGAGGAAGGAAGAAAGGGAGGAAAAGAGAGAAAGAAGGAAAAAAGCAAAGAGAGAGAGAGGGGAGAAAAGTTCCTTGCATTGGCTTTCTACACAAATTAGTACAAGGGGGCCTTTATTGGTCTAGTCCTTGGTTTTTACCCACAAACTCAACCTGTTTGTGGCTGTTTCTCAGAGGCAGCTCTTGTCTATCCACGTCTATAATCCATTCTTCTTTGTTAGAAGTGCATTTGTTTTTTTGATTTTTTTCTCTTAACTGTGGTTCTTTTGAGCCTGAAAGACTGTATTCATAGACATGTTTCCTTTTTTCTGAAAATTGTACTTTAGAGCATTCTTTGCATTCTGTTTTAACTGTCTAAAGCTGTAATTGTTGAAAATACTATTCTATAGTTCTCCTTGATAGTATCCACAGGAAAAGCTTAATGTATTTTTAACATCTTAGAAAGTTGTGGTGCTTATGGGACCATGCATTATAGAAGTGAAATATCATCTACTGTCTTTTTTTGTTGTTATTTCATGGTTCACCAATCAACAGGTCTTCATTTCTTGTTGTTGGCAGCTTGCTGCAGAACAGGCCATATGTTCTGACTTTTTGTCTTTTAAGCCCCTGCCACTTCTGTCTGTGGCAAAAGTTAAATACTAATTAGTCCCTGGTCACAGCTTCCCTAGTTAGATAATTCCCTACAAGGAATTAAGGAAATAACAGCCCTCTCCTCACAGTTTGTATCATCTTTTCTGGGCAAGAAAGACATTGTGAGACTTGACAGCCAAGATGATTATACCGGGATAGTACCATGCTTACCTTATCTAGTGATGGAGAGGGTATGAAAGACAAGCCAAGGTTCTATTCTGGCTTCTTTACTTGTATGCTTATGTGCTCATAATCTCTCAGGATTAAATTTATGGAAAAATATACAGCCAGTTGTTCCAACAATTGCACTTGCAGTTCGTAGGACTAGTAATTTAAATTAAGTTAGATAATTTTGATATATATGTGTGTGTGTGTGTCTGTGGATGTGGGTTGGGCCGTTGGGAAGGAAGTAGGGCACTGGTGGCCTATGAGTTAACAGAACCTGTGTGCAGAGAAATTACTTAATAGAAACTGCCTTATTTTAATGAGGTTTTTTTGTCAAAAACATTGTGTAGAAGTGATGTGGTATGGACTATTCTGCTCACTCCTTTCCCTCTTAAGGGTATGGAAAAGCAAATAAAATGTTGCTTACTGACTACAAAGGGCAAAATCCAAGTTGGAGTCAGTCATTGTCAAGTCTCCAGTGTTCAGAGGCTGGAATCTTGCAATAATCATTCAGACCTTCTTCACTTTAACAGCAATTCTCCTATTTAAGAGGGAAAGATTTGAGGTCTCCTGTATACCCTCTGCCCCTGAGCATCCAGATGTATTTTGCGGGTTAGGTTTTTTTTCTCCTGTTGTTCTTCCTGGAAGCAACAGCACTTGTTAGAATTAAGTAGGAGTGTCCATGTTGTGCTTTCTGTACCACAATAGTTAAAAAATTTGGGAAACGCTATTACAGGGATTGTACCAAATTCCAGATATCCAGTGCTCCAATGTGACATCTTGGAAAAACAAAAGAAAATCCCAAACCTGTGGGAACACAGGATTCGCCTCTGGCGATCCTGGAGGTTCAGGAACCTGGGCAGGGGTCTCAGAGACCCTGGCACACAGCCCAGAACACCTGTGGTTTTGATTTTAGCCCATGGGAATGATTGCCAACCTTGAAAGAAGAATTACAAGTCACAGAAGTTTGAATAGAGCATTAGTGAGTTTGTCACAGGGTGTAAAAGTAGTTTTTGAGTTTGGTACAGGGGGGTGAGAGAATTCTAAGATGGAGGAACCTCGTGGTTTTTAGGTTTCTTCCTTCTTCTACTTCCATCTCCATCTTCTTGGTGACGGGGACATGACTGATTGGTTTAGGGTAAAATCTGACAGTCTGATGTGGAAAATAGGTATTGGGAAGAATTAGTAAATAATGTGTACGTAGCTTATAGTATAAAAGATAAGCACGACCTCTGAGGGTGGGAGAAGGCCTTCGACTGTCTTGCTAGAAGGAGCTCGGCAGGGCACAGAAAGAATGTTTTAGATAAGGAAAAATAAACAACCTTGAACACGAGACCTGAGGAGTTTCTGCTTCTTTCGCCCATCTCTCGCTGAGGTAAAAAGACTGTACATTGTCAGAACCTCTGCAATATTGCAGAGACAGAGACGGTTCCGACACAAACCCTTCACTTTTTTTCTTGCCTAAAAGTTTTGGCCTACAATATACTGAGTTTTCACTGTCTTTTCAGGAACAAAATGCTATTCATTCTTAAGATGTTATTATCTCCCAGAGTTAATGGAACTTAATCTTTGGGTTATTCAGAGATTTATTAAATGTAGACAAACTGAGAAGAGAGAAAAACTTTGTTACACTTGCTGTTTTACAAAAGGGGTGGAGCATTACTTATTCTGTTCAAGGATTCTAATAAATGTGTGTCCTATTTATTCTTCTCAAATAGCAAATATATCATAGTCATTAAATAGATGTAGTTAGTTATGACACCCTTTACAATTCAAAGTATTCTAAGAGGTAGGATGCCTCTGTTGATTTTCCAAAAAGATGCTTTACTATTGATATGTACTGTTGATATCAAAAGGTTAAGACTATGTGAAACAGACTAGGTCCTTCAAAAAAACCCACAAAAATAAAAAAAAAATGGCACCAAAATGGAAATAATCTCTTAAAAGAAATAGTTCTATTTCAGATTTTCCTTCTCCAATGTATAATTTCATTAGACTATATGCTATTCATACTTGGTCCTACCATGTATTACTACCTTTGAATATTATTTTCTAGACTAAAACTGTTTTCAAGGCACCCTTTCCCAGAATTCAGAAGTTACATTTCTGGTACTTGTAACTCAGTTATTTCTAAAACCCTGCTTTCCCTAGCAGTAAAAGCCATGAATTCTGAATTGCTGGTAGCCAGATTGGGTCTTCTTGGCAGAAACTCATTGGATAATAAATCTGTAAAATTTTTGTCACACATTCAAATTGTTTCTCACATTGAGACTGGCTATCCCAACCTTTGTGCAGCACTGGAACCATTTCATGCCACCTGTCTTCTCACCCTTAACACAGAATCTCTTCTTCTCTTTGGAGCATTTTCCCTGAGACTTTTCATTTATGTATTTTGGAGGGGGGAAGGGAAGAAAATGAGTAACTTTTTCAATCAGCCTCACTAAAAATAGCCCTTCCTGAGGTGAAGTCTCAGAATTTCCAGTCTGAGGTAACAGCAATATTTTGAAATAATTGCACATGCAAGAACCTGGGAGGAGGAAGGAGACACAGAGATTTGGCTAAAAAAACACTGAAATAAAAAATCTAATTACTTGTTAGAGCTCCAGTAAGTTAAAGAAATTATTCTTCCACCAGGGTTCTCCTTGTTGATTGGTCTTTCTGTCCACATGCAGAAGACTCTGGAGCCTTCCTTCCACTCTGATCACTGCCTAGATTTCAGAAAGGTGCTTTTTTACCTTCCCAACTTCCCGTCATTCTTGGACAAGAGCCCTAGACAGTGTTAAACTCCCATGCATGTAGCCAGTGAGGAAGGATGGTCTGTGTTCTGCAGCTTTGCAGAGGTGGTGAAAAACTTCCTTCATCTGCCCTTCACTTGCCAGCTATAAACTCCCCTACTCACTGCTCTGATGGGCTTTGCACTGTTGGACCACTGGTTTGGAATTTGGCAGCCCCTTGTTACACATTTATCAGCATGGTGACATCTCACTTTATACATATTTACACATAAAGTTGTGTTCAGCAGTGGGACCACTGCTTTCATTCAGCAGAAATACTTGAAGGTACCAAAAGGTTTGTTTGCATTTGAAGGGCTTGGCCAAAATTCTTTTTTAACAGTTGGAATGTTAGGAGGCCAGAAAGCAATCAAGTCTCATGAGCAGTATTTGTGTGGTCACAGGAAGCCCAGAGATGTCCTGGCTGGCTGCTGTGCCATCCTTCTCCCTTCAGCCTGAAAGCAGGATGTGTATTTTGGCATTCCACTGTAGCTGTTCCTGTGCTTTTCAGAGGTGGTACTGAGTCATTCAGGAGCAGGAAATCTCAGCCTGCTCTCCTGTAGTCTGTGACGTGAAATGTTAAACACCCAGTACATGTATAAGGAAAACTTGCAACAGATGTCAACAAAAATTATTTTCAGTAAGCAAGCACCAGCAATATTTTAATCAGAGCTGAATAAAAACTTAATTTCAGAAAAGCTCTCTCTCCCTCTTTTTAATTGCAGTATGTACAAGTGCCCTGCTAATTATCCCATGTCCTTTCCTTTTTGGGTAGATATTGATGAATGCAGTGTCGTCCCAGGGATTTGTGAGGGTGGTGTTTGCTCCAACACTGTGGGGAGTTATTTCTGCATCTGCCCGCGGGGTTTTGTTGCGTCTCTGGATGGATCCTGCACTCCTGGTAGGTGCTCCAGCCACCTGGCACTTCTCCCCATGCCCCAGGGCCTCTCACTCTGTTGTCCAGGCTACTTGTTTATTGATTCTGTATCTGGTGAGCCCAAAAGTTAAACTCATTTTGGTTTTAAAGGAGCAAATATTCATCTCTTGTTGCTTCAAATCCCATCTCACACAGGTTAATTTCACCTTTAGTGGTCAACATAAGGCACAAATGAAGAGCATTAAGTGGCATATGCTGATGTGCCATTAATTTGTCAGAATCAGGTAATGACGCAAAACAAATGTTGGATTTCAATAGATTGCACCTTTTACAGGATAGTTTATTTAACAGATATCCCTACATTGTAAAAACCCATTTTGCTTATTTCCCATGTCTTGATTTCTTATAGGTGCATGTGTCAAGTATGTGATTTAAACTATTCTGATCAATTTAATATAAATACTGCATACCATGTGTAAAAAACCTCAACAATTGCTAATAGTGATGTATTTTCTAGATCTAATGTGGTTCTTATTTCGGATACCTCAAAGCTTTTTGTTCTCATATTGGGGAAGGAATAGGAATTCTGAAAGGGTTTCTGACTTATAGATAAATTATATAAATGACTAGCAGCACAAGACCTGCAAGTGATTTAAAATTAACATTTTTTTTAAACAGTGTAGCCACCTTCTGTTATTCAGGCTCATCTCAGGAGTGCCAGCTTCAAATACATTGTGGATAGCCTCAGGAATACTGAAAACCTATGATTTCCAATACCATCAAAATTTATGTGGATTTTGACATGTTTTAAAATTTGATTTTTAAAGTCAGCTCCCAAAACCTGACTGCTGCAGAAAAATCACATGCCTTAATCTGCAAAGGGCAGGTCCTTATATTACGAAGAAAATGTGTCTGAAAGTTCTTGTGCTCTAGTATATTAGGATATAATTCATATACTCCAGAAGTATAATTTCTCATTTACTTAGGAAAAAAGTGAACAATGTGTACCTCAGTACAAAGTATTTTAATTTTCCTAGTTTAAGATGGATATGAACTTTCAGACAAAACATTAGGATCTGCTCTGTTACTATAATTAGCACCATGTCATCTTTAGTAGTTGAGTTTTATTTACAGTCAACATTCAGGACTGTGACAGTAAAAGATCACCTGCCCTTGAAGGAGAGTAGTTTTCACATGACATTACTAAATATTCCGTTGTACTTTCAGTCAGCTGAGCAGAGCAGACTGCGTAGCGTTTTTTCAGTTAGATACATCTAAACCAAGAAAAAAAAATCATTAAATGAATTTCCTGATGTTCTGGTTTGAAAGCAAAACCAGAGAGAGACTCCAAGTCAGAAATACAATTTATTAGGAAAACGAAAGAACAAAATACATGCAATAATACAAAGGAAAAAGAAAACTACTGACAGAATACAACCTGATACCCTGTTTGTCAGGCTGTTGGTAGCAGTCCAGTTGGAATGGAGTCCTTCTGGAGTTGCAGCTGTAGTTTGGTTGGAGCAGTGATCCTGTACAAGGGNGCTGGTTTCTTAGCAGCTGGCCCATTGACAGAAGATTGCACCACTCCCCAGTCCAGTTCCAGCAGATGGTGATGGAATACATACCCCTTGGTTACATTTTGCACTGCAACCCATGACACATTGCTGATATGAAGTATCTCAGGTTTTGTCATAATAGGGTTTTTATATATATAAATAGATATAGGTTTTGTTTGTATTGCTTTGTGTCTTTGGTATCATCCATATTTCCTGTAGGATTGTGCAGACTTCAGGATTGCATGGTGGATTGATGCAAAGCTAATGCCACTGCACCTGTGTGATCCTGCCGTAAATCCAATGTGGAATGCATGGGTCAAACAATTATTGGGAGCAGTTTGGGTGTTGTGGGGTTTGTTTGTTTGTTTGCTTGGTTTTGTTTTTTTTAATACAATTTGTAAAGTGTTTTCATCCTTACCTTGGGTGAATAAGGGAAGGTAGCTTTGCGAGCTCATGTTGATGCCTTTTTCTCTCACCCTAAAAATATGAGTCAGACACAATTAGGGTGAATAAAAAGGGTACCTTTATATGAGAACCTCAGGTGCACAAATTCATCAGGTAGAAAAGGCTGAAGATGCACCTGCCATGTAAGGCATGTACAATTTTTATAGATTCTGCAAATTAGCATATCTGATAAGAACCCCCCAATTAGGAACCCACCTGGTGAATAATTCCCCCAGTTCTAGCACCTTCCAGATTCTCTCCCCCACTAGTATGAGATCCAGGCCCTGTTCACAAAAGTCTGTCTTGGAAAGCTGGTTTCAGCCTTGGCTTCTAAGGAGAATCAGGAAAACACAGGGATCCTGGAATTTGTTTCATCTTTCTGCCTAGGAAAGCATTGAATCTAAGCTACAATATGAGGCTAAAAAGCTATTAGTACATGTGTAAAGGATGCAGAGAATATATAAAAGAAAAAGAGGGTAAACCCAAAACCGGTACCAATGTCACTATTTCTGGTTTGTGTTTTTAACTTGACTGCCAGATCAGAGAGCAAGCAGCTGTTTCTCCAACACTGCGAGTGGCCGCTGTGCGCAGGAGCTGCCCGGGAGGTTCACCAGAAGGCAGTGCTGCTGTGAGTCTGGCCACTGCTGGGCCAGTGGCTCTGTCCCAGAGGTGTGTCCTGTCAGAGGATCTGGTGAGTGCCCTGCTGGTCTGGCTGGTTTGTTTTCTCCTTGCTGTTTATCCTACTTTGGATGGAGGTCACTATGGTGTTTTAAACTGCTTTAAAATGCAGGCTATCAGAAAAGAAGAAGGTCATAGATTGCATTATTATTCATTTCTGTGTTTTTAATACTGATATTACCATCTGTTAACCATTTTCCTTTTTGGTCCATGGTTGGTTGGCACTTGTTTCTTTAATGTCCTCTTGTTGACTTTGGAAATAGTTTTTGGGAAATGGGAAAGATTTTGTGGTCAGGCTCAAAGAGGAAACAACTCTTAGGGTTCATAATTAATTTTGATTTAAAGAAACAGCTGCTCTCTTGTTCTATTGCATTTTGGGTTATTTTGAACTAGAATGCACCAATTTTTAAGTTGTTCCTTCAGTTCTGCTCTGAGAAGAATAGTGCACATCCCTAGTGAAAGGTGTTTTCTTTATCAACACCTCAGAGAAACCAGGGAATTACAGTGCTGCTGTAACATCAACATCTGTAACATCAACAGATGTTTCAACAAATAGTTGAACAAATATTCTTAAATTGCAGCATTCCTTGTAATTGTTTCTAGTGTACTTCCTTCAAGCAGCACCCGCCCCAACCAAAGGAGGTTCGGAGTGGCAGGGTGAATGTGCGACATCAGGGAAATGAGGAGTTTCCCTCCTGGTTCTTGTAGCATACAGGGAGAGCTGTGCCTTTCTTTTGAGCTGCCTGTGAGAGACTGACCTGGTCTGTGCTTCTCTGCCCTGTCTGACAGATGACCACAGGAGGCTGTGTGTGGACAGTGCCCCTGCCCGAGGCGGCTCCCGGCACAGGGGAGCAGGAGGGAATGGGTTCCTTCCAGGGGGCAATGGAAATGGCTTTGGACCAAGAGGAGCAGGGTTCATCCCTATCCCAGGAAGCAATGGATTCTCCCCAGCTGTGGGTGGAACAGGGGTAGGAGCAGGTGGTCACAGTCCCACTGGAAGTGGCCCGATCATTACAGGGCTGAGTAAGCATTTGCATTCTGACTTGCTTTACTCTTTTTTTTTTTTTTCCACTATTCCTTCTGTTTTTCCTTTATTCAGTCATATGATATGGTGCTCTTAACATTTAGAAATGATTTTGCCATTCAAGCACATTCTAAACATCTCAGCTGATACATCAGGATGTTCAGGAACCCTTTTTTCAACAGTAGTTCAAAGGCAGAGGTTTTTGCTTGGCTTAAGTTACAGGGTCTCTGAGCCTATGTTGTTCCTGTTGGGGTGTCTTTGTCATCACTAATAAAACTCTAGATTTCTAAGTGTTTTAAAAAAAAAAACAACCCGAGGATTTAAAATAAACTGTCTTCTGTATTTTCTCTTCCAACTGTAAAACCTACTTAGTTTGCAGAAACACTGCCTTGGCTGAAAGCCCATGGTGAATAATCTGGCAGAAGTCTCATGGGTGTAAACATTGCTTATGACATGTGTAAACACATCTCAACCTGATCACAAACATAGAAATCATAAAATTTAAGAAGCATTATTAAGACAGGTACACTAAAAATTGCTTCAGCTTTAACACAAATCATGGTTTATCCGTGAGTTCCCTGACAGGTTCATCAGGCTATAGACAGAAATGGTAAATCATGTTTATGAATGTTTGTCTAATGAGGTTTTTATTTCCAAGAGCCATTTGTTGTTGTTAGTTTGTAGTCAGATCAATAGTGCTTTGAAAAAGTTTTTTTTTATGTTTGTGCACCTGATAACATCCTTTCTGAAGCCAATTATAATATTCATATTTAGTTCCATTTGAAAATCTGAATATTTGCCTCTCGTTCTTAATTTTTTATATTAGCTATACTCAATCAGACAATAGACAACTGCAAGCACCATCCCAACCTTTGTTTGAATGGACGTTGTATACCAACCCCCTCCAGTTACAGATGTGAATGCAACATGGGGTATAAGCAGGATGCGAATGGGGATTGTATTGGTGAGTCCACATTTCAAAATTCATTATTCTAGTATTCTTCAGCTTAAAATCTGAGCTTTTTTACAGAAAGAAATCATATTAATGATACTGCTCTTCAGAGAGAGTGCAAAGACCATTGTGTTAGTTACACAAGAATAATTTCAATTTTCTATGAGAGCTATCTGTTTTCTTACCAAGAAAAAACATCTTTAATTGCAATATTGGTATTGAGTATTCCTATTCCTGTACTTAAAGCCTATTGTGCATTTTTGTCACATTCAGTAAAGTAAGTTCTGCTTTATTTTCTCTTTTGTTAGGCTTACAAAGCTCCACTTTTGGGATGTCAGATTGTTGTGATCAAGATGAGGAAGGGTAGAATTTATGTTTTTGCCTCCTCATAAGGATTAATGGCAATTTTGATGATATCAAATAATTTTTAAATTGCATTAATTAACTTCTTAAAGTTGAATTTCATATGAAAATACAGAATGCTAACTTTACATAATGAGAACTGAATTTGGGATCCTACTCTTTTCGTCAATTACTGCGGACTTCACTCTTGTCCAAAACTCATCAGTTATTTCAGAGAAAATACAAAATTTGAGAGTTCTTTTGGGATGTTTGTGTGCAGAGTAACCCCCTATGCAGGGTACATTGAATAATGTATAGGATCCTAAATAAAAAATTCTGGTTATATTTTGGATTGAACCTTTGATTACTGAGTCTTTATAAAAAGATTGAGAATGAATGAATGATCTGTGAATGAAAACTA
Source organism: Thryothorus ludovicianus (assembly GCA_013397245.1). Lineage (NCBI taxonomy): Eukaryota > Metazoa > Chordata > Aves > Passeriformes > Certhiidae > Thryothorus > Thryothorus ludovicianus. Next base: position 31,365 of record VZTB01015797.1, read on the forward strand.
TCACACAAGAGATTGTTAGCAATAGGCTTGCCTCACAGTCAGTGTGGGTTTAGAATCAATTTCTAATGTGTCTGTTTGCAGGTCTCCTCTTAGTTCAGCTCTGCTCTTGTGCTCTTGCCTCAGAGAGGTTTGTTGTACTTGCACCATTCCTAGCCATTGCACACCCTCATTTTAAGAAAACTCAGTTAACAGGGATTTCACCACTTTCCCAAGCAATCGCACTGCTCCCATAGTCAAATATCCAGAAAGTTTTCAGAACATCTAATCTAATTTGCCTACGCAAAAAATTTCAGCTTATGATTATTTCTTGTCTCATCCGCTAGGAAATACTAGGAAGGCAATTCACTTCTTCATTTCATTTTTTTGTACTTGAAGGTTGATACAGTTCTTCTTCCAAGTTATCCTTTATGATATAGCGAGCCTGATTTTTTTTAGCTTTTTTTGGGGGGGGTAATCTCTGACTGGAGACTTGAAAGGGCTTAATCTCTTGCTGCATCCTTGGGTCTCAGGAGCCACAATCACATTGTGAGTGGAGAGTAGAAGTTTGTCTGTCTGTCGATCTGTATGTCTGTCTTGCATGGTTGTTCTTTATACCATATGGGGAACCCTGGCTCATTTGTTACAGCACTAGATTTTGCATCATTGAAATCAATAATATTTTTAACTCTGGTTGCCTTTGACACTCAAGGACTATTTGGTGTTGTGGACTATCTTACCTTTAGGAAATCTGGTTCACATCTTTTATTCATACTTTTGTTACTCAGGGGTCAAATTGAAAATAACATCTGAAGCACATAGCAAGGAGATCTGTATGAACTTAAAGTTTTTAGTTTTTCACAGCTTTGCATATCTCAGTGCTGGGACAGAAAAATAAAATATGTTCTTGATAATCTGGCTATCATTCTGTCCCTGTCTCTTCTGTGGGGTCACCCTGCAAGACGGTTGCTTGGCAGTTTCCCTTCCTCTCCAGGCTTGTAATAGCAGTGAAATTGTATCTAATTTTCAGTTTGGGGTCCGAGTGCTTGAAAACTGTGAGATTAGGTTGATAGTGCATTGGGAAAAAAAAAGAGTTGACCTGGTTAATTGTCTAGCGTACAGGTATGTGCCCAGTAAAAATGTGTGTTCTCTTAAGGAATTTAATCTTGACTTTGCAATGCTTACCTCAGCATGAAAGAGTAGACTGCAAACAGGCAATTTTGGATGCACTGGGATCAAAACAAAAATTTCAATTCTTTTAACAAAAGCTGAAGATATATTGCCAGCTAAATTGCTGTCCTGCATTGAAAGCATGGGAAAAGACCACCCAAAAGGCTTCAGAAAAGTGTCATTTTGCCCATTTTTTTCCTGCACGAAATGAATCAGTTATTACTAATATCGACTCTGCAGTGGTTTGCCTTTTCATTTGCTGCTTGAATTCAGAAGATATTTTATAAGAGAGTGAACTCTATGAATAATAAGTAACTCTGTCAAGTCTGTGAATAACACAGCTTTGTTTCACGGTTATTTTCTAATTGTATTATAAAGAAGTAGCCAAAGTATCTGAAGTTCTCCACTGAATTCTCTGAATGGAATTTATGAACAGTAGTTGCTGCGAATTGCACAGAAAATTTCATGGAAATATAGGCAGAAACTTAAGTATGGATTTCATGTGTGTGCTGATACATATTAAATGAATTTAAAGGCTTGCTTGAATCTGATTTGAATATTTATTTTATGACTAAAAGTACAGTCTTGGGGCATTGGAAATAGGATTAATGGCAAATAAATGAACACTATTTCTGTATTTCTCTGTCTGCCTAATCCCAAAGCAATAAATTAAGGATCAAGAAATAGTTATGTATTTTTCTATAGAGTTAAAGAAAAGTCCTGTTTCAAGATTAGCCCTGCCAAATCAAAAAATTATGGTGATACTTACTGTTCTCTGACCTAAACTTGCATTAACCTATTCTCACAACAGAAGATGCCTGATGGGCCAAGGACTGTGAGTGTCCTAAGTGGTCTGACTCTGAATGGTCAATCCTTTTCTCCAAAATAGTCAGCTTTAGTTTTATTACCTTTCCTTATTCATTTCTGTTTATAAAAACTCTGGATAACACTGGAATCAAAACTGTAGAGGCTTTAAAAAAAGTAGTAGCAAACCTGTAGGTTGTGCTGTGTTTAATTTTAGTTGTCTTGTCAATACAAATATCCCTATTCAAAATTTTGTAATTTGTTCCCAGACTCATTGCAGTAAATCTTTTAAGGGGTGTTTTAGTTTCCTACTGTGCCTGAGAGAGTTCTGACAATAGTTAGAGATGAAAAACTGAAAAGTGGAGATGTGTCTGAGGCAAGTGCTGAAAGAGTGATATTTGACATTGAAGGGGGGGTATTCTGGGAGAGAGAATAAATGGGTTAAATATCTCTGTCTCAGATGTTTCCTGTTTATACTGCTGGAATATGCATGCTTTCAGTGCAAACTCAAGACTTACAGCTCCTTTATATTAACATATATTTGCCATTTCCCTCAATTATCAAGAGTTTATAAAAATAAGAACATCTTAAGATGCATATTTCACGTGGAAGTCATGTGATGCACATGGCTTTGGAAGGATTTTCAAAGCTTAAGTCAGCTGTTTCATAGAGAAACTACATTCCTGATTTTTTGTGAAGCAAGTTGAAGCCTGTAATAGGGAAGGTCCTAAATATCATTCTTAACAGGAAAACTAAAGAAAACAGATGAGTGCTGTATCAAGTATTTGTAAGTTCCCTCTGTGCTCCCTTACAATAAAGTAAGATATAAATGCAACAAAGTCATTTGAATTAGGGCTTTGACAAAAAATTATTGTCAAGATGTGATTCAGAGTTTGATGTTCTTCTGCTAGCTGAGAACTTTGTTCTGAAGGCATAGCATTCAATCCTCCTTGACCCTTTCTCATATCAGCTGAGCACTGAGGAAAAGTCACCTCTTGTGATGAAGAGCATCCCAACATCCAGGCATGGCAGAGAAACATGAGGGCAGGGAACTGCTGCAGTGACACAGATTGGCATGTAAAAATACAGTTACCTCTGTATTTAACACCCTGAATTCCTCTTTAACTTGTCTCAGTTCTTGTAGATTTACTGTAGTGGTGGTTCAATCAGCAGGTATGCAAATGTGAATGAGCTAATTACTTGTGAGGGTAGAGATTTGTATCTTCCATTTGCTTTTCCTTTATTCATTTAACTGCTTACATAGATTGTATCTGGGCACCAAGAGTGCTGTAAACCAGGCCATTATATCAGTGACTTGTGTAAACACAGATCTCTATGTACGCTGATGCTCTTAGTTTAAACTTTGCATTCATTAAATATATGATTAAATAGAACAAACAGATTAATATATGATTTAATTAGAACAAAACTAACATTTTGCCATCTTCTATAGTGTTAAGTGGAATAGCACTTTCTAGAAAGTACATTCTTATGATTTCAGTTTTGTGTAGCATCCCAGTGTTCTCAAGATGTAATGACCTGAGTTCTAGAACCAGATTTGATGAGGAGTGAGTAGAAATGATCATGAAAATTGCCCTAGGATTTTCCTGGTGTTTCTAGAAGCATCCACTGCAAAATGAAAGGGAAAATCATCATTGTTAGGAAATGATCAGCAGTGGCTTCAGAGCTTCTTAAGGCAGCTTTCAGCCAGATGCCAGAAACTCTTACCAATCACTGCTGGCTTTGTGGTGGTAAAAGCCTGCCTAAATGAAGAGAGGAGTAATTACACATACATTGTAAATTAAATGAAGGGCCTTGCTGGATGAAAAAGTCAAATTAGCAGAAGTTGCTGATAAAGAAATGAGAGATTTCATCTGGAGGATCCACTTGTCACTTGTAAATTGAGCTCTAACAGAGAGTAGCTGCTGAGGTCATCCTTTAGGAGCTGCAGTGGAAACTCAGCCAGAATCTGCCCTGCCAGATTAGTGGGATTCACCCACTCTGCTCCCTGGATTACAATGGGCAAGGGTGCTGGAAGGTTTACAGAAATGTAATGGGGAGAAAAATTGATATTATTTTGGATCTGGGAATAGCTGTCATGAGCCAAAGACACATCTGACTTGCTAGTAACTACTGGGCTTGAAATTTGGGAATGGTTCTTGAAAAGAACTGTTGAAGTTTTCAGAGCCCCATGTCAAATAAGAGTTATTTATGAGCAGTACTGACATTTAGATTGGTTAAAATGTATTTGGTTGCACCCAAATACCCAAAATTTTTGGAACTGAGAATAAAGTACATTATAGAAAAGGGTTAGGTTAAATCTCACATTACTCAGTTGCAAAGACTGCGGTTGAGGATGCAGTGGGGCATAAATAATTGAGATGTGGTGCACAGACTGTGGTCTCATTAAGAATCCCTCCTGCTGGTGTGCAGCCCCTCCTCACTTTCTTACAACAAACGTGTAATAGAATAGAGGCAGTTTCGAGTTGCCATGGTTTGCTGTAATTTTAAAATGCCTATTTTGACTAGTATTGGTTTTATTCTGAAGAATCATAAATGGTCATTGAGTTAAATGAAGTTGAGTTGTATTAAGTCAGCCATTAAGGCAACCACCAGGTCTCAAAATCCCCAAGAGGATTCTTCTTCTGTGTTCCTTGAGATGCTTCCAAATGATGTAGTGCCACATCACTTCTTACAAATGCCTGCCTAGCTGAACCAAGAACAGCCTCATGTTCCTAGAAAAGCAGTGATTTTTGCACCAAGAACAGGCTTTAGTATTTAGCATTTGGCTGCTAGTTACCATCTTTTTCACTCGGAAGCTTCCAGACTTGGGGGAAAAAAGGTGTTGTAGACGTTGTGAAGTTACTTATACTTCTCTGTGCTGCCAGCAGATGTTGATGAGTGCACATCCAACCCCTGCTCCGATGGGGACTGCGTCAACACACCTGGTTCCTATTACTGCAAGTGCCACGCCGGTTTCCAGAGAACTCCTACCAAGCAAGCCTGCATTGGTAAGAAAACTGCTCCATGTCTGCTGGCATTGCAGATGTTCTGATCCCTTGCACCAGACTGTGTTTGAATTGAAAAAATAAGAGTGCAATTTCAGTAAATCCCAATGTTAAATCAATTAGCATTCTAGATCTAGGCTGCTGCCTCATTTGTTCTGTTGTTGTCTTTTAATATTTATCCATTACTCTGGAATACCCATCCAGAAAATTTTCCGAGAGAGAAGTTCTAATGGGAAACTAAAATAATTGAATGACAGGTGCTTTTTTGTGTATGCATGCCGATGAAAGTGTGAGTAGTTTTTTAAAAATATTCATTAAGGAATTGCAAAGCATCACAAAATGTGGCATTTGCTGTACATGTCTGTAAAAAGAATATTTTTCCCTGATGAAAGGAGTCTGAATTCTTAACTCACTTCTGAGCTTTTTTCTAAAAAAAAAGTGCCAGTGTTTTCCACAGCAATAATTGTCTCTAAATGCATTTTTATTTTGCCTGCAGTTCTCTGTGTAGGATTTCATTTGTTTAGCTTGGTTTGTTCTTTCTTCCCTGTAGATATCGATGAGTGTGTTCAGAATGGTATTCTTTGTAAAAATGGTCGGTGTGTGAACACTGAGGGAAGCTTCCAGTGTATTTGCAATGCTGGGTTTGAGCTGACTACGAATGGAAAAAATTGTGTGGGTAAGGATTCTTCTAAAGAATGGGGCAGGCATTAGTTTCGTGGTTCTAGAAATTGTACCTCATACTGCAGGTAAGGATCACTGAAGATTATCTTTTTTTGAAATACTGTGAATTTCGAGCCCCTTCATTCAAATAGTTATCATACAGAAACCATATGATTTCAAAGAATATTTGAGGTAATTTTTGTTTTTGAAGCTACACCTCTTCTCAAGAGTCCTAAGAATAATGTTTTTCCATAAGGCTTCCCAGCAAATGATCCATAAGTCAGCTTTGATGAAGAAAATACCTGCTTTTAATTTTGACTGCACAGTGTCAAGAAAAAATGTTGCTAGATAAACAACAAGCTTAATTCTCTTAGGTGATGGAAGCTTTTTATCCTCTTGTGTATGAAAGAAAGACACATCCTATTCTTTCATACACAGCCTGCTGAAATATGCAAAGCAACTGATCACAGCATGAAAAAAAATTGCTGCTTTTTCTGTGGAGTGAAAACTCTTGAGGTACTCTATCAGAGTTATTAGAAACAATCTTTGAGTGAAGAAATACCACACCAGTCCTGATTGATTATTTTCACTGTGTTGTTATCTGGAGGGTGAGAAACTAAAAGCAGTTTTCTTTGCAATGTTTTGTAGACCATGATGAGTGTGCCACGACAAACATGTGCCTGAATGGGATGTGCATAAATGAAGATGGGAGTTTTAAATGCATCTGCAAACCAGGATTTGTCCTGGCTCCAGATGGACGTTACTGTACTGGTATGTGAGACTTGGGCGATATTGGTTGAAAATGGCTTTTCCTGTCTGTTCATCCTTGCAAGAATGGCAGTGTGGTCACATGGATTAATTCAATGCCATATAACACCTTGCTACTCACTGAAATAGATTTCTTTAGCTACCTGGATTAGAAACAGATACTTAATTTACTGAAAGATGTTTGAAAGATTTTACATTGATGAGCCCCACCCCCCCACACACATTTTCCACATCATTATTCTCATAATTAAGAGTGCATAGCACCTGAGTAATTGTAGGGGTCACATGACATTATAAACTTTTAAAAGTGCAGTCACTCAGAACTTCTATTAAATATTTTAAGAATACAGTCTGATTTAGCTTCAGTTTCTGCAAACTAATTGAAGATGCCTGTTGCTGTGTCTAAATTGTTGGTTTTCTGGTTTGAAGTTGAACCATTCCTGCTAATTGTGCTTTTCTTTATTATATGCAATTGTGCTTAGAAATTGATGACCACTTAAAAGTTCTTTGAAATTGAAATTAACCATCATAAAGATACTTTGTGTCTAGTGCTTTTTAGCCACCCTTTAAAGCAAAATTAAAGTATCATGGGATGGATGAAGGGGAAAATTTGTTGTCGATTTTGCTTGATGTAGATTATGAAGTACCTCTAATCCTACTCCATGATTTGGGGATTTTTGTTTGTTCATGCAGCGGGAATGTTGCTTATTCCAAGATTAATTTTTTATTAGAAATACAACAAAGATATTATTGTCTGTTATCATAAAGTAATTAGATAATGTTCTGAAACTGTTAGGTGTAATCTTGCTTAAAAACAGATTGATTGCTGCTGTGTCTTGCCTCCTGTTAGATATTGATGAATGCCGGACATCAGGAATTTGCATGAATGGTCATTGTATAAATACAGAGGGCTCATTTCGGTGTGATTGTCCACCTGGCTTGGTTGTTGGAGTTGATGGTCGTGTGTGTGTAGGTAAGTCAGATTTATTTTTTTTTCTTCATAGAAAAACAAGTGGAATTAATTTTCAAATGCATCAAATTATTTTCTTTTAAATAATGTTGACATCAAACCACAAACAATATGCAATCCCATAATCCTACTGTTAAAAGACAAGAAAGTTGATTTCCTCTGTGGAATTGGAGAGACACTGCCTCTTACTTACCTGTTACTGTCATAAAAGTAAGCTTAAAGTGTTTACTCTTCCTTTTGGTTTTGAGACATACCCTTTCTAGTCTGATGAAAAATAATATTTTGCCATGTAATCAGCCTCTTATCCTCTCAAATGGTACTGGTTGGCATTTAATAGAATCTTCACTAAGTTCTGCTAGGAGCTCTAGCATATTTTCAGGGAGCTTCTGGGACAAAATATGGATCATTTTCAAGCTGATGAATTAAAAGAAGTGTGGAGGGAAAGAAGTATTCAATCCCTTGTTCTCTGCTGATTGCTGATGAGGAGGGAGGAGAGGAATAAATATTTCACAGATTTCTGAGAGTTATACTATGTGTACTTTGCAATACTGCAGAGTTCCTTATTTTAATCCACAGGAGATAGACCATCTTTTCCCTCTGTGTATCAGAACATCAATTCTATATCCCCTAAATTTCTCCTTCCCCAGTTCCTACCTGTGTCTGTCATCAGGCACATTAGTGACCAGAGACTCTACAATAATCCTATTTATTAATCAGTGCTATGGCTGTTCTTGCTGATGGACTCATGGATATTGTATCTGCCTTTGTCTTATCAGCATATTTCCAGATAAAGGAAAAACTGACTATATCATAATGCTGGGAGGTTCTCACATGAAATGGATGGGACATACTAAATCCTTGAGTTGCTGTTACCAGCTCATTTCAAATAACATTTCAGATGGTGCAGAATTTCGAAATTCATCAAAACAAAATCTCGGACAAGTGTTTCTATCAAGTGCCAGCACAAGCTAGCCCCTTCTGTTACCACTTCAGCTTTAGAAAGCTAAAACACATTCTCTGTCTCTCAGTTGGAACACAAATTTTGTTGTTTTAAATAAATTAAATGGTCATAGTAAGCAAAACTGTGCTAAAGACTGAACCAACAAAAGCAAATTTTGTTCCCTCCTATGTGGTAGCTGAGTTGTTTTCTTCTGTTTTTTTTTTTTAAGTTGGGAGAAAAGCAGTGAGAAGGTAAACAATGAGGAAAGGCCTGGTGTATTGTTTTAAATATTGGAATTTCACTGCTCAGTGGCACACCAACAAATCCAGATTTGAGTACAGGCTGTTCAGTACCTTTTTTGTGTTCCAAGTTGGCCTCATCTTTACCCCTGTCAGTGATACAGCTGCAAAGAATCAATACAGTACTCAATTTTCTCTGCTTTCATCTACCTAATGTTGCCATAGTATTAACAGCAAAAGCCTTGATGGGTTGACCATCATCTGTGGACACCATTTATTTAGAAGTTACATGTTATGCAGCTTTAAGTTTTACCATAAATGCTTACATTTTCAACAGGAAGTACCCTTCATAGGACAAAAAATAATAAAGCAAAATCATGATCTAGTTGGAAAATACATTTTAAAAAGATGATGTAATTACTCCAGCTATAAAGTAACATAGGAAATTTCAAATACTGCATAACAAAATATCCTCACACATGACTTGAGAATACAATTTCCAAGCCAGTCCACTGTTCAGAATTGTGTATGTGTGTATATATAATCCACATGCTGCGTTAACTACGGGGAATTCTGTGTCTGGCTATTCTATTCCATATATTGCATGACCTAAATAATACTTTACTGCCATTCTGGCTGCTAGAACATCATTGGTAGTTTGAAAATTAATGGCTTAAATTGGACATCTTGTAAGAGCATTCCCACAATTCTGCTAGGTAACTAGCAAGGAATATAAATGCTAAGAGCCCACAGTCCAGCTGTCCCCTTTTTTCTCTGAGCTCTATTTTACTTCTGAATAATGACCTTGGTCCTGGTGGGAGTACACATAGAAAAAAAATAATTTATTTTGCTTAATATTTTTAAGTATGGCTGGATCAATCACAAAATGTTATACAAGCTTGAAAAAAGTACAGCAAAGGGGAACAAATGCTTGGAAAAGGAACAGTTACAGAATCATGGAACAGCTAGATAAATATGTGGAGCCAAACTTCCAATATTTGAATATTTGCAAACTTTTTAGGTTTGGCTGTACTTCCAGCTGCAGCTCCATGCTTGGACACCTCAGCTGGCTCTGTGTGTGAGCATATGTCACCTCAGAACTTGTGCTGAGCTATGGCTCCAGCTTCACACAGTGTTGTTTGTTCTCTGCTGAGACACTTCTAATTATGTCTGCCCAGAGCCAGAGTCATCCACGACACTGTAACTAAGCTTATTTTACCCTGGTAATTTTGTGGAGTCAAACGGAAAAGTGTTTGTCATAGGCCTGAGTTGTCCTTCTAAGGCTCCTGGATGGGTGCAGTGACTTTCCCTGAGTGTGGGTCAAGCACTGGTCCACCTGATATTGACCACAAATGTGGTGATGATCATTTTTGTAGGTATTGAAGTACTACACTGCCAAATTTAAGAGTGTAGAAGTGCTATGCCTTGGGAAACAGGTATACAGGTGCAGCAGCAGCAATGCTCATCTCTGATCCAAGGCAAAAAATAAATTCTTGGTGCTCTGAATGAGTAGTTTAAAGCTAATCAAACTAAACATGGGGAGCAGCACAGGTTCATCAGTAAGGTGCAGACTCAGAACTGTTGTGAAATGGAGAATCTGAACTTTCTGAGGTGCCTGCAGCAGTTGAATCGTCCAAAAAGAGATGTCTGTCCTCATTCTCTCTGGTACCACAGCCCAAGGGGGGCATTATCTCTGTCACACAGTTGCTGTTTTGCTTGTGGGAGGACCAGCTTGGTTCTTCATCCTTCACAGGCTTAATGAGTCACTGACTGTGTAGATCAGACTGTTTTCCTGTAACTAGGCATGCAATTGTCCCCAAGTTCTCTGTGTCACTTCTCTAAAAGCATTGATGTGTGCTGAAGCACTTGCTCTCTTGGGCAGAGCAGTTGCATGTGTAGCTTTCTTTAGCTACTTCACACACTCCATATCTTTGAACATCTTTCTCCAGAGTATTTCTTTCACAATTTCCAGTCTTCTGTCTCTCTGCAGTTTGCCTTGGTGCCATTTCCTTGTCTTGATTTGCTTCTCCGTTCTCTCACAGACTAATAACTGGGGGGAAGCCTTCACTTCTGGGACAGGGCAGCGATTAAAGTCCCTTTGTTCATGGCAGAACTTGTCAGAGTGGCAACTGGACTTGTGTGAGGTGGAGGGAAAGGTTGTGATGCCACTAATTAATTATTTTGCAAAGTAAATGAACAGACATTTATTGTGCAAAAGTCCTCAACTGTTTTGAAGCACTGTAATCTTTTCCTGATGTCAAGTACAGGCAAGTTGTACTGCCTTCACCTAGATTCTTGGCAAGGACAAAACTCTAAAATCTAGGACATATTTAGCTGTGCTCCAGAACTATCTGTTCCATGGGATTCCAAATGCAAGAGAAAACATTTATGTGCAGGCAGTACTGTTATACAGGAGCCAGCTTACAAGACTCAAAGAACTGACAGAGCACATAAGGAATTGCCAGTTCTTATTTGGATTGGCTCTGGATATTCAACATTCACTGTATAACTTCTCATGCAAGCTTTCTTTGTTGTTCTGGGGTCATACTTCATGCATGTAACTGTCTGGATTCTGTCAAATCCATTTCAGTTTCTGAGTCCACTCAGATGCATTTCCAGGCCACAGTGGTGGCTTTACTGGGGGACTAACAGGAAGCATAAATTAGAGCTGTGTCTGTTCTGGCCTATAAAGATACCTGAAACAAAGAGTATTTCTGCAGCTCATACAGTGTCTGTAGAATTATAGGAGTCAAAAATAAAGGCTGTTTATCTGTATCCTGCAGTTCTCAGCTACACATTATTAGAAGGACTGTCCAATCACAGCTTGTTCGAAGATCTCTAGCACCATCCTATAAGCAAACAAGGGAAAGGGCACTGAACCCTAGAAAAAACAAAAACAGAAAACAAAACCCCAAAAAAATGTATAAAAATCCGGCTCAGAGACATTCTCATAGTTTTTGGATGAGTATAGGAGATGATTATTTCCTGTAAAAGTAGGCATGGAGGTACTTCTTTCTTCATCTTACTGGTCAAGGCTGTCAAATTGATTTATGTGGTTAAATCAGCTGTAAGATTGGCAGCTCATACATGGTGAGTCTTACAGGTGTATAGTTGGCCTGTATAATTTATCTGCTGTCTTTTTTTTGGCATGATTTTTGCGGTTGAGGAACCTTCCAGGTGCTCTGTGTTTTGTTTGTGTGACAAGTGGTGGTTTATCCAGACCATCACTTCCAGCCCCCTCCCCAAGGATGGCACTTCAACTTCCAGAGTGGAGTTTTAATCACAAACCCCCTGAAGTTTCTTATAGTCTGGGCAGTAGCACTGCTTTCCTCACTGCCTAGTTGTGTGTGAGATAGGCTAGATTGCTGTTCCCAGCTAGATTTTGGAGCCTCTTTGATGTGCTAGTCCAGCAGTGGTATAAACCTATTAAGATGGTCAGGTCACGTAACTGTTGCCATGAACAATCCGCTAAAATTGCATGGTTTTGTAAATACAGCTGGAGACCATGCTCCTCCTTTCAGAAGCAGGTATTCTCCCATACTACCAGCCCTGGGCTGCTGGTGAGTTATCCTACCTGAGGAATCATTTTAGAAGTTTGTGGTCCTTCTCAAAGGGAAGAATTAGCCACCACATACTGATCCAGGCCATTCATTGTGTGTTTCTTATTGGGGTATTTGTTGATGGATTTACAGAGCTGCTTTGTGGTGTGGGTTGCCTTTGCTGAGTCCTTTGAAATGCCTTTGAATTTACTCACAAAATCCTGGTTTAGGTGGTTTGAAAGTGCTCTGGAAAAAGCCTCAGAGGGTAACCACTCTGAGAATTTGCCTTGGTGCCATCAAGATTATTAATACAGTGCAGATGTAGCCATTGTGACCTTTTCGTCAACCAAAGATAAGGGGTTTTAGCTGCTGAGATAGTATGCATACATTTCACTCAAAGCCTAAGGAAATGATTACTTTTTCCCTTGTCCTTTTTCTTTAGACACTCATGTGCGTAGCACATGCTATGGAGGCATTGGAAAAGGGCTGTGTGTCCATCCCTTCCCTGGTGCTGTGACCAAGTCTGAATGCTGCTGTGCCAACCCTGACTATGGTTTTGGAGAGCCATGTCATCCCTGCCCTGCTAAAAACTCAGGTAAAATTTTGTGTTTCTTTGAGTGGTACGGTCATCATAAAGACTTTGAACAAAAAAAAAAAAAATAATTTTGAGGTCACATTGTGTATTTATTTCATGCCCTAAAGAAAAGTGATCAGGGTGAATTTGGGTTCCTAAATTAAGTGCTTACTATAAGTAATAATTCTTGCAAGAGAATAAGCAGAATTCTCCAGTGAATCTGTAAATTTCCTGGTCCAGTCAATCCAGCTTAAAAGAGCAGCCCATATTTTTTCTGGGAATCTGTATTTCATTTTGTAAGAATCAACTCTTTAAGTAAACCTGGGAATTGATAAAAAAAAATCCTTTGACTACCAAGCTGAGGTGATGCACCTTGGATGGAATTTCCATTTAGTATTGTTTTCTGAAGCAGCAGAAAACTATTTGGAAAAAAACAAGTAAAACTGGCAATGTAAATAAAAACAATAACTTGAGAGGACAATCGTGTCAAGACTGTAAGGAAATCATCTGTGTTTAACTCTGGTCATCTAATTTTGGTTTTGTACTTTTATATGAAAGTTCAGGATGGAGTGCTACCTGACAGATTTAACTAAAGTATCTATAAATGGTTATTTCATGTGAACATTGGCATTTCATTAGTTAACACTGTAGAAAAATTACTCAAAAAAAGAAAGACTTAAAAATTACTTTAAAAAATTACTTAAAGAAAAAATCATGTGGATTTAGTTTAGGATGAAAGAAGGTGAAATACTGGAAATAACATTTTCTTTTCCCCAACATCTCCACCTCAACTGAGCAGCTGAGTTCCATGGCCTGTGTAGCAGTGGAATAGGTATTACTGTTGATGGAAGAGGTATGTTGCATATTTTCTTTAATACATATGATTGTCCTGATTTAGGGCAAATTCTGGGGTGAAATTTCTGAAGTGGTTTTCTCTAGAAGGCAAATTTAAGAAGCCCCTCCCCTAATTGCTTCAGGAGGTAAACTTCTTTTGAGAAAAGTGGAAAAAATTGGTTATTTAACAAACAATTAACAATTTAAAAATTGAACAATTCAGCATCATAAAGTCACCCCAGGACAATGATTCAAAGTTTAAAAAAAAAATCCTCAGAATTACATTTTTTGATAGCATACTAGAGTGAAGTTTTTAATCTCAAGATTACTATGTTGATTTTTGTATTTTAATTCTCAAAGTACAGTATTTTAATGTTGTCTAGAATGAACTCACTAGAACAGTGCATTTTGCCTGACCCCATCAAGAAAAAAAAAGTAATCTG
>VZTB01015797.1:45309-55669 GCA_013397245.1 Thryothorus ludovicianus
AAGTAATTTTTTTCAAATTTCTGACCTTTTTTTTTTTTTTTTTTCTGTTGTTTTCGTTTGCATTTTTGGGTTTTTTTTTTTTGAGATTCGAGATTTTTTCAGATTAGGCATAAAACAGTTCTCTCTCATTTGACAGGAGTCACTTGCATTTGCAGTTGATTTTCAGTCTGCTGGGATAGTAATAGAGCAGTTTTAGACTCCAGATGCAGTGTTCACTCATGGATCAATTCCATGGACAGATTGTTTCTCTGTAGAGTTAAAAATTGGAAGGGAGCATAACTGAAAAAAACATATTCTTATGAAAAAAGTCTTGAAAGTGACCACTTGCATTTAGTATTGGGAACTGTAAAGCTCCAGATGCCTTTTCTACTACTATAGAGACAGGGATTTTAAAAAACAATGGCTGAGCCAGGTCTGAAGTAGGGGCAAAGCACGCTGCAGCTGCCAGATAAGTAAAATGGGTTGAAGAAACAATAGGAGAATATATGGACATAAAAACCATAAAATTTATTGCTAGGTATTTGTCTGATGTGTTAATAATTATCCTTGTCAGCATTAACGCTCCTATTCTGTGCAGCAGGAACAGAATAAGAATAAGAACTCTCATCATTACATTTAATAATAGCCTAAATATCTTCTAAAAACAGCACTTGAAAGAAATTCTGGTTTTGTTCAGTACTGCAAGTATCTGCTTATTTTTTCTTCATTGTTTAACATGTTGTAAGCTTGTATGAGTAATTTGCTATTCATGGATTTTAGAAATTCTCTCAGTTTACTTTTCAGTGAATTATACATGATCCATTGAAGTATCTGTAAATCTTAGAGAAATAATGTCAGCATTCAGTAATACTGTTGTACAAGCAGCATCCTACCAATAGAATTTTTATGCAGCCTGGTAGAGAAGTTCTTTTGACATGGAAAATACAATTTCTTATTAAAACATTGAAACAAATGTGCTGTCTACCAAGTGATTGTGGGTTCATGTCTCAACTAAAGTCCTCCTTTGTTCAGGTTCCTAGAACAAACACAGGGTTCTCTGTACGTCTTGCACAGCAACATTGGAGCCAATTTTCATGCTGCTGCTCCTGTCACTGCTTGTACATTCCTTGTGTAGCTTGTCCCCAGGATTCAAACGTGTCTAGTTAGCTACAGAATGCATTTTGCTCTAAAGAAAATACAAATCTGAAGTAGCATGCCAAATTGTATTTTCTTACGAAGTTTTTCAGGTATCTCATAATGTTGAGTTTTATCCAGGGATAGCATGTTTTTTTCCAAATGCATATGTGATTAAATGTAAATCAGTATCTAATCTGCACTGTGATTAAAGAGGAAATGTTCTTTACAAAAAGTTTAGCCCTACAAGTATAAAATAAGCCTTTCATGAAGTCACAGCTAGGCCAGCACCTTTTCTTTCCAGGGCTTGGGAAAGGAACTATTTAAAGTAATGGACTTACCATATAAGAAGAAGGAAAATATTGAAAAACCCTCTTTTCCTCAGAGGCGAGAAATATTAAAATTAGCCTGTTCATCTTCTTATAGTGCATATGAATATTTTGGACTTTTCCAACTACAGCAGAAATTTTATATGGGACTGTAAATTCAGGGAATGTAACTCATCCATCATCCTGTTCTGTCTGTCTGAGAAAAATTTTAAATTTCCAGCAAGTTCTTATAGGACTGAATATGCTGTAGTTTCAACCTATGCACTACTGTATTAGGAAGATTCTTGTTTCACCTAATAATTTATAACAACTTTCCTAGATCACTAAACCACAGGTGCTGGGTGCACAGGCTAGGTATTTTGGATCAGGCTTTTTCCTAAAAAAACAAAGTTTGAGTTGGAAAAGATAGCTGGAGGTCATCCAACCTAACCACATGTTCAGAGCAAGGGTATTATCAAAGTTGAGCTATTTCTCAAGGCCTTGCCTGTTGGAATTTGGAAAATTTCCAAGGATAGAGTTCCCATAGCCTCTTTGGGCGTCTTGCTCCAGTGCTTAGCCATACTCATGGTGAAGAATTGTTTTCCTGGTGTGTAACTTAAATTTCCACTGCTGTATCTTGCAATTGTTGTCTCTTGCCATGTCACTGTGTGCCTCAAAAAGGAATCTGACTCCATCTTGTCTGTAATTATCTGTTAAAATCAGTGAAGTTCTGTCAGAGGTCCCTCTGATATTCCCTCTTTTCAGCTGAACAAATCCAGACCCTTCAGCCTCTTCCTACACCTCAGGCACTGATGCTGCTGAGGGAATGTAGCCACGCTGACCTGAGCTGTGTGTAGTCCAGGAGACTTGGAGCACTCTGAGGGGGAAATTTCTTTATCCAGGTACTAGTTTAAACAGAGCAGAGGCATTACTGGACCTGTTGATTACCAACACAGATGAACTAATTAGTGATGTCCAGACTGATAGCTGCCTGAACTGCACTGGAACTCATGCTGAGTTGAGGTGTGTGGGCCAGGTGAGAAGTAAAGATAGCGCCCTGAATTTCATGAGCATGGACTTTCAATTGCTTAAGGCATCAGTGAATGGGATTCCCTGGGAAACTGATCTCAGATTTAAAGAAGCAAAACAGAGCTTTGAGGATTTTCTCTTGAGATCACAAGAGCTCTCTGTTCACACATGTAAGAAATCAGGCAAAGAAAGCAAAGACCAGCATGGCTGAATAAGGATCAGAGTGAAGTGTAAGAAGGAAATACACAGTCAGGGGAATCAGGGAAGAATGCTGTGAGGAACAGAGGAAAGCTGCCCAGATGTGTAGGCATAGGATTGGGAAAGCTAGGACACCCTAGGGCTGAGTTTTGGCAAGGAGTGTCAAGAGTATGACAGGCTTCTAGAGGAGCATTGGGAGGCTTGGGGAGTGGGCCCATGTAAAGCAGCCCAAAACTGGATGCAGTATTCCAGGTTTGGCCTTCTAGTGTCAAATAAAGGAAAATAATCACCTCTTTCAACCTTCAGGCTGCACAGGTACTGTGCCTTGGCTCTGACTGAGAGCGCCAGCATCCAGTGAGTCAGGTGTTGCCCACACCTCTCACAGGAATAGGTTTGTCATGCCTGTCAGTGTCTGATGATCTTGTGTTGTGCTAATGCAGATATTAATGAGTGTGCTTTGGATCCTGATATTTGCTCCAATGGGATTTGTGAAAACCTGCGTGGCAGCTATCGCTGTAACTGCAACAGTGGCTACGCGCCTGATCCTGCTGGAACCAATTGTGTGGGTAAGTTGTTGGTTTTTTAATGTGGCTGAGTTATTTGGCATTGCGTTGACGCTGATTTGACCTGACAGAGTTTAGGTTGCAAGGTATCTACTTCTTCAAGCTGCAATCAAAATGCAAAAAAACTGGAATGATGCTTTTCTCAATCACTGTATAATTGTTATTTTTACTATGTATTTTCCTGTCATTTGGTGGGTGAATGTTGCTGTTTGTGAAGTGTGAGCAGGAGGTAACATGTCAGGTTTCATTCTCCATTTGATTATTTTTACTATTTATGACCATATTTGAAATCCAGTGGTTCGGGTTCTTTTCTTTTGAGAATTCTTACATCCAAAAAAAAGTTTATTATACCTCAAGTGTGTTGTACAATCACGTTGCTTGTAACCTTGTAATTTTAAGCAGAAAGGCAAAGTTTGTTTAAATTAAAAACTAATGGAAATCTCTCTGAAATCATCAGGATGTCCAAAGCATTGTCCTTAAATACTGTGTTTATTTTGGTGAATTATTGCTCTCTGCAATTAAAGGTTTACTGATCTGTCACTGTGCAGCAAAACTTCACCAGTTTTGCTGGGAAAACTTAGTATCTATAGCTGTGGTATAGTTTTCATATCAAACATTCCTTCCTGGTGATGCAAAGCCAACACAAAGTAAAGAAAGTGTCTCCTTTCATCTGCTTGAATAAAGGAACTTTACATCTAGTTACTTCCTATAGCCCTAAATATGACCTTTTGGAAGGAGAAGCACTGCTGCAGAAAAGTGCTGGTGTTTTTATCTTTAAAATGCGTCATGTAATATTCATTCTCCAAGTGGATTTTATGGGAAGGAGATTTATTTATCTAGTTACTCTTGGGATTTGGTAAGTGCTAGTATAATCTATGTATTTACTTAAATAAAGATAAAGCTGACTGAATGTGAGGATATGTTTATTCTTGGATAGATATTTTCCATAAAAGAATTTAACTATGAACACTCAGATAAAAGGTTCAAAGATTTTAATTAATGACACAGTTTATGAGATGACCAGGAAATAAAAATGGGTCATCAGTCAGAATGCAACCAGTATTTTTTTCAGGTCTGAGTGGGTTTAAAGCATGAGCTATTTTGTTCAGTGTTTTTACAAAGCACATCACAACAGATTATGGTCCAAATCTAAAGTTATTCAATGAGATTCTGATTAAATAATGCATTCATCACCCTGCACAGTTTGGGCTAAAGGATAGTATGACAACAAGCTCAGAACTGCTCTTGAAAATGTCACTTTACAAATTTATCCTCCTTTCCTTGGTTGAAATCAGATGAAGTTAGATTAAGGACAGGTTAGCAAAGAAGAGCTTTTTTTTTTTAGTTCATGTCCGCCAGACTTAAATCTTGGATTCATCATCTGGGGAAATTTAGGCAATAAGCACAGCTTGGAAAATCTAAAGTCACTGGGGAAATTCTCCAGATTGTAGTTAATTTGCATTCTCACTTTTTTTCTCTGTATTTTTAAACTTAAAAACTCTCTAAAAATCTTTTCAACTTAAGAGTTCAGTGGCAGTATTAGGTTTGGGAAATCAAGAAGTCAATGAAGAGGAGGAAACCTGAAGCAGGATAAAATGTTATGTTTATTGTGACTTATCCTATCAATATTCTTCTAGATACATAGGTTATTTTGACATGTTTTGGGCAGTAAAGGAAAAGGCTTAAAATTATATTTTTTTCATCTTTCATGGAATAAATAGTAGGACAATGAGGAGGACACATTACTTTTTATTAGAATTATTTTTAGATAGTTTAAGAGGAGTTCAGAGGATTATGTTAATATATGGGATTTTCCTAGTCAGTGTGCTTGATATCCTGGTCTTAATCGTAGTTGTTTTTTTTTTTAATACAGTGTTCCTAGGGAGGGAAGGTACATGAGTACTCCTGAGATGGCTGCCATATATGAACCACACAGGATAGATTTTAATCTACTTCATGGATAACAAAAACAATTTCAGCCTATAAAGCAGAGTTCGAACAGTAATTAACACACTGCTGTTTGTGTGTTTAAAAAAAGAAATAGTTAAAATACTGTTTGTCAAAGCAAATAGACATTTATGAATTTATATGATGTAGTTATACAAATGACAGAGATCATTGTCATTTGACCAAGGTCACTGACCAAACTCAAAAAACCAAGGTCAGTGCAGGAAAATATAATTATTCTTTTAAGACTAAATGTGAAGTAATTTTTGAGTTTGTAAGTATAAGAAAAACAACTTTAAAGGCAGAACAGAAATTTTTGCAGTAAAAACCTGAAAGTGAGCTGGAGCTTAGAAAGTAGGAACTGTAATTTTTGGTCATGATCTGTCTCCTGTCCCTGCAGACATTGATGAGTGCTCAGTGAATGGACTGCTGTGTGACAACGGGCTCTGCAGGAACACCCCAGGAAGCTACAGCTGCACTTGCCCCAAGGGTTACCTGTTCAGCTCGGAGACAGACACCTGTGAAGGTGAGGAACCTGCGTGTCCTGAAAGATTTGTTGTTCCCTGTGTCCTGTCAAAGAGAAACAGTCAAAGCCAAACGGTCTCAGGAGTGATGGCAGTGTGTTGAATTTCTTTCAAAGTAATACTTCAATTTTTATATGATAATGTTTTTCTTTGCTTAGCTACAACAGTTTGGAACTACAATAGAAGGGAATACGTCCTTGCCTTTGATCCTGTAGCATGAACACCATGTCTGTCATTTAGGAAAATGCATCTGTCTTGATCAGAGTCTCCTTTTTCTTTTCTCTCTTCTTCTCTCCTTTCATTCTGTGGTGATAGTTTATTCTAGATCAAATCCTTTTCTCTGTGATACATTCCAGAACCTGAGTATTACTCCCTAGTAATATTAAAATTGTCCTTTATTTTTACAGTATAATCAAAATTGCTTTCTTATATTACTATTGTTAAATAGTAATAGATGTTAAAGCAGCAAAATGTCATATAGTAGAAACTAATGAGAAATTTTAATTATTTTTAAAAAATACATGGAAAACTGTACCAAAAAAGTAAATTTGGGAGCATTAGCTTATGTTCCAATTCGTAATTAGTATTCAGAGTAGTAGAATTTTACTGGTCTTCTCATTTATTTTTTGTTTCGTTCCACAGTCTTTAAATCTCAATGTTTGTAGTCATTAGAAAGTTTTTATAGTAAATGTTTTTATATTTCTTTGAGTGATAGGGAAGCTGTAATTCTTTTTTGCAAAACATTTGTTATGTGAAACAGTGTAATCACCCAGATTTTTCTGAAGCAGTGGAAGATACTGCTGTCCCCAGCTCCTTATTACTACTGATCAGGTAGAAATTACTGCCATACAGCTAAAAACGTAGAAAGGAATGTAGAAATGTTTAAAATTCTGGCAGTATAAAATCGTTCACATGTTCTATACAAAACACCTCTACCGCTTCTATGCAAAAGAAATTATATTCCTTTATATTTTAATACATGTGAGTTTCAAAGGTCACCTTTAAACAACAGTTCTTGCTCTTTTTGCCTGTTACAGATTGGTACCCCTTGTTCAGAGTAGGGCTTTTCTTGTGCCAGCCCTCAAGGATTTACAGAGCTTTCTATGCCAAGTTGTCTCAGTGTCTATCTGCCCACAGTGCTCAGGAATTTATTCTCCAGGGTCAGTCTCTGTAATTAGTGTCTGTGCACTGGAAGATTTCTGCCTGTGAAAACAGGGCATTGTGTGCCCTTAATGTACCTCCTACTTGAGGAATCTTCTAGACAGAAAAACTGATGTAGTATGGTCAGGGGGTGTTGCTCACTACCAAGAGCATTGGAGCATAAAATACTGACCTAAAGTTAGATGGATGAGAAGCCGGAATGCAGACAACCCAGCCAGTCTTGTTGAAATAAAACATATCTACATTTTCAAACAGTAAACTTGGATTTATTTCTTAATGGTAATAATACTATTATTATTAGATCTTGAATCTCCTCATTAAATTGACATCTAAATTTAGCCATCTAAATTTAGTGAGGTAAAAAAAGCTGGTCAGGAGGGAGTTTGTGTAAAAGTGTCTGTAAAACCTATTAAATGTGTTGCATTTTTACTCACATTGAGTAGGCAGTAGTAATGCTGGGTTGGCAGCAGAGAAAGAAATTATTTTCCTTCCACCCAAATCCTATTTCTCATAATTTGTTTTGGAGTTACAGGTTCACTGATTGTAAAAACCTCCTGTAGTCAGGAGGTCTGTGTTGCATACTGAAAATGCTCTGATGCTTATTAGTCACCAAGAAATTTTTAATATGACTGTCATCAGCAACTCTGAAGAAACAACAAAACCCTTCACTGGTTTTGTTTGTAGTTCAATTGAAATTTTTTATCAGTTTGTTGCGAGGAGTAGGAGGCTTGTTCAAGGCTCCAGAGCCCATGAAAGCTGAGATTTTTATGACAAGTTCCATGGTTTAGTTTGTGTTTCCAGTGACTTAACTAGTTAAATGTAAACCAGATGTGCTTTGAAGTTCATTTCCAGGAATGTACAGTGCACTGTTTCAATTTTCGTTTCTCTGACGTTTACAATGTACACTCACTTCACTTAAGAGAAAAAAAAAATTAAAACACACCTCAATAAATATCTTTTTACATAATGGGTATTATTTTACCATACAAAATAGTATTAAAATCCATTTAGTTTCTTGCTTACTCTTTTAAAAATTTCCATGTCGTATTGCTTTGAGAAGGTGCAGGGAAACAATTTTTGGAGTTTGTTTACATTGTGTATTATTAAACTGTAAAATGGGCAATCCACAGTTTAAGAGTAGGCTTCAGAAACATAAAGCTCTGTCATTGCTCAGAAAGTTGACAGTCAAAGAGGAGTTGTGTTTGCTCTTTTTAAATAAGTCCATTAAGTAAACGATCTGTGAAAGCTGGCTTTTTAATTAAGTGCTTGCTTTTGGCATGAAGAGAGACATCACAGTTTCCAAAGTTTACTGATTCTGGGCATTTTTATGTCTTTTGCTTTCTTTTTTTTTATTTAATTAATATGTGTATATTATTAGATTATATATATTTAAATACCTATTGCTTCCTGTGATGCACATCTCTAGTGAAATGAAGGCTTGATGCATCATATAAAAATAGCAAATTGTATCTCTTAGAAAACTTTTAAAAAAAATACAGAGGACATTTCAGTTTGTCTTGAAAGTGATCTCTTGATGATATTAATATCTCTAATGCTTAGCTAGATACCGCATTCGATTATAATTAATTTAAATTAAACTGGTTTATTTTATAGCTATTACAAGATATTCCTCAAACACTGCTAGCAAACATAAGCAAGCACTAAACATTTTTTACTTCTGACTCGCCAAAGGGAACTGGTTGGATTAGAATGTACGGCTTGTTTCAGGATGCATATAAAAAAATTAAATTGTTGAGTTCAGAAGGAAATGGCAGATATGCAGCAGCAATCCTTCTTGGAGAGAATTTGTTTGAAGCTGATTCCACTTAAAAAAAGAAATCAGCAAATAATGCTGTCTACAGAGGTCCTATTCTTGCCTGTGAACAGGCTTAAAAACCTCACAGGGAGAATAAATAGGATTTTTGGGGCTAAAGAGAAATACCATTTATAGTATTCTTACAACTGGATTTCTTCAACATTTCCATAACTAGAAAATTACAGCCAGCATTGTGATATTTTGCTTCTGACATGATTTTCTTAATTCTTCTCATGGAGCCATAAATGGCAGAAACAATGAGGGCTTTGTTTGTGCTCTGCATGGTGTGGCTCGGAGTTCATTTGCATTCTACTAAAAAAGAGTTTTGTTTTCTCATGGGGCAGTTGTAATTGATGCTAGAGAACTTTATGGCCCATGGTGTTGGAAATTAACTGTCCTTGTAGAATAGGGCCATTTAATTAACACTTACAAAATAGTGCTCTTCAAAATACAGGCTACCTGTATTCCTATATCTTTTGAAAGCCTTGCTGGGAGGGAAAGATGGACAAATATTTCAGTCCTGGCCCCTTGCTGTCCACAACAGCATTTAGAGAGTATAAATTACTGTGTGATACTTCCCAGAAACACTCTTTAGTTCTAATAATGTCTTTTGTTTCTGGATTACAGATATAAATGAATGTGAAAGCAGCCCATGTGTCAATGGTGCCTGCAGGAACAACCTTGGGTCCTTCCACTGTGAATGTTCATCAAGCAGCAAGCTGGACTCTACAGGACTGATTTGTATGGGTGGGTATTTTCTCCTTTTATTTTCCCTTTCTATAAACATATATATGTTCTTAAAATATATACACAGAGATGTATTCTACATATATAAAAAAATGTTGGCATCCCTTGAGGATTCTTTTGGAAAAACAGCAGAATGCTGCAGAGATCTTACTGGAGTAAGCAGCAACAGTTGCCTGAGCGATGTAATTGGTATTATCTTTGAAAGCCATTCATTAATATTTTTTTCCTTGCCTTTCAAAGAAAATTCAAAAGAGTTGCAGACTTCTGTACTTCACAAGTGCCATTGTTTCGTATTATGTGTGCAGCACCACACATTATTTTAGGATATGTGTGGTGCTCCAGATGTATTGCAGTGTCATTGATAAATGGATGTCATTATTAAGTGGCCTATACTTTTTATACTTCTTATTATTAATCTTGTGTTCTTACGTTCAGGGGCCACAGGTTCATCAAGAGCCTAATTGTTACAGTGTTCTGGATTTACTTTGCAAATAGTTTTGATTCGATTCCTTACAGTATGAGATCCCATTTGGCCTGAATAGCAATGATAAATAACATAAATATAAAAAAAAAAAAAAATTAGCTGAGTAGTCAGATGTCTTAGTTTGAAGACAGGCGTGCCTGCTAGGGAAAAGCCGGAATCTCTGTTGCAATGAGGAATGCAAACTTCCTCTCTCTGAATTGATATAATTTTGGAATTAAAGGGGGTTCCCAGGCAAAGAATTTGGTATAAGAATAACAGATCTTTACTAGTGAGTTTAACGAGATAAACAAAATAACAATCACAGTAGTATTAGCACCAAACAGAGTGAGGAAACAGTCACAGTTTTCTCTGATGCTGGCACCTTTCTGGGGGAAGGGGTGAGCAGGGGTCCCGAGGGATGAGATGAATCCAAAGCTCAGCAGCAGCAGCTGGAGCTGTAGGAAACGTCCCGGCAGGCAGGAGAAACAGCG
>VZTB01015797.1:55775-92284 GCA_013397245.1 Thryothorus ludovicianus
CAACCCAACCCCCGGCATCAGATTAAAACTGAAGAAAAGGATCCAGCTTAATATTGTGAGCCTAATCATTAGTGTCAACAAAAATTGTCTCAGGAACTTGTGTGAGTAAGTTAAGACAGTAGGGTCAGAAGTAGAGCTTATGCAAGACATACAGATTTTTACTTCTAGAGCCCAGCTTTTCTGCCTTTGCCAAAATTTGGTTAGCAATGGAAGCAATGAGAGGAGTGCAGGCCAGGTTATGGAAAAGTGAGTGAGAGGCTGGAGATAACAGTTGGCTTACTATGTGGATAAACTTTAAAAAAATGTTCTTATAAAATGTATGCAATTTTAAATCTCAAGTTGATTTTCTTCCATTACCCCTGTAGAGAAAGACTTGTATATTGAATATATTTATCCTATTTTTTTATCAGATTTCTTCTATAAAGCACTACTGTAACAAAAGATACCTTATTCCTAAACATAAATAAAGGGCTAAAATAGTATTGAGGTTCAGGATATTTTGTGTTCTGCATAAGAATGATCAAATTGAGGTAATTTCCGATTCTGACAAGTTGTATTTTTTTAACTTTCAAATTTGCTCTCGTGTCAGAACCAGAATCAGTACCACATTATTCAGCATAAATGTGGGCCATTTGTCTCTTTTCTGTGAGCTTTCCTGAGTAAAGAGAAAAATGTCTTGCTCAAATACAAAATGCCTTACTGTGAATGCAATTCACAGCGTTTGCAGTCAGATTTAAGCTCAAACCTTCAGCAAATAAGGGTTGTAAGTTCAGTAGTTAGAATAAAATCTTTCAGCAATGATACTGACATACTTCGCTCACCCATGGCCAGCTTTTGCAATATTTAGACTGTGTTTGTGGAGGGATAAAAAAGGGGAATCGTTTTTGAAGGATATTTTAAGTATAAGAGTGTTTCTTTGCTATTTTGGGACTTGCCCATACCTTAGGGATGCTGGCATTTGTGCTTCTTGAAATACACACTTTTACATGCTTTTTACATGTATTTTAGTCAAGATTTGTGGAGTTCATACAGTGCACAATAAGTAGGATGCCATCTACCTGTAGTATGCATATATTCCTCTTCAAGTCAGAACCAAAGAGATAAGAGCAACTGAAGGAATGCTTTGATGAAGGCATTTGATGAAAGAGAAAACTCTTTCACCAAAGATTTTTTTTTCAGGCAAAAGAGACAATGCAAAATAAAGGAATAGACTGAAAAAGGTAAGACAGGCAGACTTAGCAGGATAGTGTGGGTGCAGCTGGTGTGAGCAGAAGCACCTACAAATTTGTAGAATTTAAATAATTTTTGAGGCACTGGTTTTGGTTTTTCACTCCTATAAAGTTGGCAAGTAAAAGGAAATAGTGTTGAGCTCTAATTTATGCCCTTGTTCAAATGTGGAACTCTGTCCCACATTTGAAACTAGTTTTAACCTAAATAATACAACTGTTTTACACTTAACTATAATGAAATACCCTTCCCAGTTTCTGGGACTGATTTCACTCACATTATTAGGTGAGTCTTTTTTCCTGTTGCTTTAACCAAAGAAAGGTTGTGCTCTCTTTGGTCCACATAATTTTTTAACATGAAAACTTGGTAGAAAGTTGGAGCTGTTGTTTGGAATAAAATAAACTGGTATGATTCTGTCTTAAGCACATTGTTCCTGAGCATGAGATATTGGTAATATATCTGGCTTTTCGCACATGCAGTGCATGTAAATCTTAAACCCAAATCCCATTTTCCTTTCATTATTCATCAAAATAATTTTTTCTGGGTCACTTGCTTAGCTTTGAAGTCTGAGAATGCACCTACTTTTAAACCCTGCCCAGGCTGATCTCCCATTGTGGGTCTGAACTCACAGGCTGCTTTTGCTGTCTGATCACCAGAGTTGTTGCCTACCTCGAGAAATGTTGTACCATTTAAGAGTAACCTTGTAAAGGTAGGGAAGTGTAAAGGTGTTAAAGGTAAAACTTCAAAAGTATGGTTTTGAAGATCTGACTGGTTTGAGATCTGACTGATTTTTCAACGTGTAGCTAATGCAGCAGCGGAACCACAGCCCTAGAATAATACAGAACACTCCTACCCGCCACGTTTTATTTTTTTTTTTAACTTCCCTTCAAGAGACAAGAACACCTGCTTTTCAGAAACAGAGGCTCAGGTTGGGATCTCTGTTTTTTTTATTTAATGGATCAATCTCTAGCTGAATGAAGTTAATAAATTGACTGCAGTGTCTGGAAGACCTCTGCCACCTTTGGGACCTGGATTGTAAAATGCCTCAGAAAGTGTGCTTTGTTGGTCACTTTCATTGATAGCACTATCCCATTATACCAGTTCTAAACTAAAATGTGTATGAAATTACTCTGAAGAAGTTTTTTCTTCTTAAAGAGAGCTCATGCTCCCTTGGTACTCTGCCTGCTGGTGTCATGGACGTGGCATGCCAGCTCTTCTGACTGTAGCAATTCTGTTTTGTTTTTGCTTTCTGTTCTGCTGCAGACAGCCTGAAGGGGACTTGTTGGCTTCATATCCGAGACAGCCACTGTGAAGTCAACATCAATGGTGCCACACTGAAATCCGAGTGCTGTGCTACCTTAGGAGCAGCTTGGGGCAGCCCATGTGAACGTTGTGAATTGGGTATGCTCCACTATCCTGCATCTTTTGGGAGAAGGGAATAATTACTGCTAATAGATTCTTGTAGTCTCTGTATATTAAAAAAACCCAAACAAAAACACCCCCCCAAAATACCCAAAAAACTCCCAACCAACCAAACCAAATAAAAACCACCAAAAATCAACCCCCCTCCCAAAAAGGGGAGTTGTCTTTTTTAGAAATTATCTATTTTAGACTTGTAATCTCCACCATCAGAGATAATTCTAATAACGTTGAAGCATACCAGGAAATAATATGTGAATAAACCTCTAAATGGCTACAACATGTTTCATCTCCACAAGAACTGTGTATTGGCTGGAATAGGGAGGTAAATGACTAAAACAGTGAGGTGAAATACCTCTGGATGACTTTTTATGTTGTGGGCCATTATCACTTTTTTCCCAGACCTTTTCAAATGTGTAGCTTCTGTACCATTATTGGTTGCACAAATAGTACTGCTAGTATTGCAGGGCTAGTTATGGAAGCTGGAAGCAGCCATGCTAACTGTACTCCAGTTTATGGCAAAAATACTGATTCCCTGAAGGTTTGAAAAATGTCACTGTTAACTGAAGTGGTGTCAAGATGTTTTAGCCTCTGGTCTTTAATTGGAACAGCAACTGTAGGCACATATATCCCCACTGACAAGCAGAGTGCAACAAGGAGAGCTCTTAACTGTGCAGTGCAGCAATGATATTCCTTTGGACTTCAGGAAGCAGCATGGTCAGGTTAGATAGGTAAAACTGATCAAAACCTGATCAGTCTAGACAGATAATTAGTTTGGATTGGATGTGTTTGGGCCCTGAATTTTCTATGTGTTTCTAACTAGTCAATAGCAAGCTCTCAGGTCATTATGTGATGATACATTTTACATGCTTCTCCTAAAGTAATGTCTTTGCTCAGATCCACTAATAAGCTTTGGTGGGGGAAAAAGCTGATAAGTGACATTACTACACTTTTAAATCTTCCAGCCTCTTAAAGGAATTTTACCTTTTAGCTACATATGAGTTCAGAGACTGATCTGATTAGATGCTGATCATTTCACTAAGGAAAGTAATGGTCTAAGATTTAATTTCCTCAGCTATTTACTTAGTTTAAACAGCATGTATGACTCAATACTTTTCTTGATTGAGGCTAGAGTACTCTCCACCTTACACAGTGAAATTATTAGTGTGTTCTGAAGATACATGTTTTTTTTTATTTTCTGCTCCTCCCTTCCTGTCACTCTGAAGCAGTAACAAGATCTTTCTGGCTTGATTCCAGACACTGCTTGCTCGAGAGGATTTGCCAGAGTGAAGGGTGTTACCTGTGAAGGTGAAGTTTTTGCTTTTTACTCAAGACTCATTCCCTTCCCCACTTTGAAAATTTGATAAAAGGGGATTTATTGTGTTGTTTCTTCTGTGTCACTTAAAATTCTCCATAAAGCTGTAGCTCACCCCTTGGAATCAGCAGGTAACTTGAACTCTTTGTGTCCCCGACAGACATAAATGAGTGTGAGGTTTTCCCGAGGGTTTGTCCCAATGGTCGGTGCATCAACAGCAGAGGCTCCTTTCACTGCGAGTGCCCCGAGGGGCTGACCCTGGACGGCACAGGGCGAGTGTGTTTAGGTAAGAGCACATCCCACTCTCAAAGCTGTGTCTCACAGCTGTCCAAAACCATTCTTCAAGCGGCTTGAAAGAGAGTGTGGTTTACATCTGAATTATCCCAGATAATGTGCCTGCTTAGATATCAAATATCTGTGCCAGTTCAGAGAAGAGCTGCTAGTTTCTTCGAGGAATGAGTTTGTTTTGAGCCTTGTTTTTCCCACAGTGCAGTCAGTAGGCTGTGCTAAAGTGCTGTCTTTGCTCTGACTCCTGTTCAGGAACAGCAGTGTCCTGGGTGATGGATGGGAGCACAAATATGCTGGTGCAAATTAGTCTTTTTTTTTCAGTGCAAAGGCCAGTGTGTGGTTCTTTCCCTGACATTCGGATACAAGCACAAGATTTTGCCTGCACGCTTGGCTGATTTGTCTTTTGGTTGACGTGCTTTGCTGCTAATGGGATGGACCCTTGAGTATAGTAAACATAATTAACTTTTCTGGAAACCAAATTTTATTCCAGTCAGATTTTTTATTTTAATCTGTATTCTCTGCACTATTAAATTAATTCAGTAACAATTATAGGAAGGAATTTTTTTTTTAACCATTTCATTTTTTTTCTTTTTTTAACCACGAGAACCACAAAAGGGTCCTTTCATAAGTCAGAATACCTGGTAAAATAAAGAAATACATGTATCTGTCCCATCAAATAAAAGAGTAATTTATTATGTGAGAATTCTTGGTACAGTAAGGAAATACATGTGTCTGTCCTGTGAAATACACACAGAATCCTAAAAAGTGTAGTCATGTGAGGATAAAAGTGTATCCTGATATTGGGAGACAGCAAGAGAAATTCTTGTACTTTTGCATGACACAAGAAAGATCCAGAAATTTAACTGTAGTGCAACATCAGCAACTTCAAATGGCTGGACATTGTGAAGAAATGCAGTCTTGAGCAGGAGGTGAGTGCTAATGTGTGCTTTTGTTCTGCCAATTAATTGGGGTGATTTAAAAAACACTGACATGGATGGAAAAGAATGGTGTTATTTTACTAAGAATATAAAGGTAAAAAATAAAATAATACATTCAGTAAAACTACTTGTTTGGCTTTAGCAACAAGTGAAAATAAACAGGGTAGGGCACCTAATTGTTACTATATGAGAGAAAGGATAGAGATTGAGAAAGATAATTGCCTAAATACCATCATCCAGATTCCTCAGTTGCTGGGGAGCCTCATTTACAGCAAGGACTTGGAGAATCCTTCCCAGCAACTGGGAAAATCCTACATAGTGCATCCATGCGTTGCTGAGGTCTCTAAATTGACCCCAAAAGTGGGTCCATCTTTCATAGGCCCAAATCACCAACTCTGAGTGACCTGATTTTATTTTTAGCACAGAAACTTCTATATCTGATGGCGTGCTTCCTGACCAGCAGAGGCCTGGGCTTGGCCAGAGCCTAGGCCTCAGCTTGGAGGGTTTCCCCTAAAATATGCTACAAAAAGGTGTCTATTCACGAAGAAACTGATGCCTTTTCCAGAGATACCTAAAAACATAGCCAGACTAAATTAAGGGAGTAAAAAGTGGTTCTGTTTATTAAGTGTCTTTAGGTACATTTAGGGCAGACAAAGTCCCCCAAGTACTACACCCAAAATGGAGCACAGATCCTGGGTTTTCACGCTTTTATAAGTTTGGTCCCTTTGCATATTGGGGTTAATGTTCCAATTACAACTTCAGGTAAAAAGGTAATTTGCCCCAAGTTTGCTTCCCCAATTCACTTTTGTTTCCATCTCTGGGGCCCGAGGCAATGAGGTTTGATTGCCAGGTCTGGAGAGGAATTTGTCGTGTCTGACTAAAATAGGAAAACAGTAGCTAGCACTGTATATAGAGTTTAGAGTTATACACTATAGAATTGCAGGATTATGTAAAATACATATGAATAATATACAAGGTAAAATCCTAAGGCATCAATGGCAGTTAGGAAAGTTTCTTGAAATGATACATTTTTAGTAGGTAACTACACAAGATTATACAGCGCTAGCATAAGCGTCTTCTTCATCTGTTTTTTAGCTAAACAATACTGGTGGTGCTAATGACAGTGCCAGGATTCATCTTGTAAGTCAACTCTTGTTGAGGCCTGCTGCTCAGGCCTCAGCACATTGCAGCTGAGAAGAGGGATTAAATGTCTGTTTGTTGTTGTGGAATGCAGATATTCGCATGGAGCAGTGCTACCTGCGGTGGGAGGAGGAGGAATGTGTGCAGCCCGTGCCCGGCAGGCTCCGGATGGATTCCTGCTGCTGCGCTGTGGGGGCCGCCTGGGGCTCCAGCTGCGAGCGCTGCCCCGAGCCCGGCACCGAGCAGCACCAGGCCCTGTGCCCCAGGGGCCCCGGCTTCTCCAACAGGGGCGATGTTCTCACTGGCAGGCCGTTCTACAAAGGTGAGCTTCGTTATTGTGCCCGAGGGTTAATTGTGGGGAGGTTATCCTGAGGGAATTCTGGGGTTTGAGGCTGCTTGTTTCATGCTTGAGAGATGGGATAAAGGCCTGGAAGAGCTGATGGTACTGATGCCTTGGGATGGTGTTATAAATGCATATTATAAAGTTGGCTTTTCGCATATATTGAAGGGAATGCTCTGTGTGTAGTGTGGAGAAACTTTGTTCTGTTAGTGTGATTTCTTTTATTTTTGCTATTGGAAAATATTGAAAATAGTGGTGTGATGTGAGGAGCTTTTGTGACTGTCTCAGGGAGTGGTGAAGGAGTGGTCAGGAAACTTCGCTTTCTTGGATTATCCTATTTGGATGAAGAAGACACCAGACCCCCAGGGAAGGAATTTGTTGATCATTTGTTATCAAAAGATATGCAACAGACTAAAACTAAAGAAAAAATGAAGAGAGACAGGTTGGGGAACTCAAAGTAATGTTTTTAAATAGTACATGAGGGTTTATAAATATACAACATGTTGGTGCATTTGAAAGAAGTGTGTTCTGAGTTAGGAGGTGCTCTTGACTCTCGGCCAGAGACACCTTGGCCATGCATTTTGCTTTATTACCTTGTCCTTACTGTTTTTTATTACACCTTTTAAATTCTACCTATCAAGTGAACCTCACTTTTTCTTACGTGGTTACCTGGAACCAGCAAAATTAGGAGAATAAAAGCAGATATTTATTGAAGGCCTTCAATACCTTGGGCAGTCAGAAGCCTTGAAGAGGGGCTACACCCAAGATGGACAATGGTCACGAGTTTTTCACACGGCTAAAAGTTTGGTTCATCTGCGTATCAGGGGTTAATCCTCCAATTACAGTTTCAGATAATTAAGTCATTTACCCCAAGTTTGACCCCCCCAATTCACTGTGTTTTACATCCTCAGGGCCTGAAACAGTGAGGTGTTCTTGAGTTTCAGGCCTAGAGAGGAACTGTTTTGCCTGAGTAAAATGAGAGAACAGTAGATGACAGGCTATGGAGTTTTAGAGTTATACACTAAAGCAGAACAGGATCTGAAAAATATAAAAGTTAAATCCTAAGGCATCAATTCTGGTGTCTGAGGATGAATTTGTGGGTGTGTCCAAAAGGATATCCTGAGGAAATTCCAGGGTTTCAGGTTGCTTGCGCTTGAAGATAGGATAAAGGTATTTGGTGCGAAGTCTGAACTGGATGAGGAGAAGAAGGAAATTCCTGAAAGGAGAGGAGCTCTGAATTATGAGAATAACACAAAATGTGCATGTTTTTTAAGGTAGTGCTTTTCGGGGAGTGAACTGAGTGTCATACAGTCTGTGAAATCAGTTATTTTAGATGTAAACATAAAATATTATTAAAATTTGACCACGGCTTTCTGGGAGATTGAACAAGGATGGTCTCTTTCTCTGGTTTGCAAAATCAGTAAGTGATTAAAAGAAGAGAGAGTCTGTTGCGTTATGATCATGATGGCAGTGAGAACAAGGATCTGCAGTGATAAAGGAGTAAATAAAAGTATTTTGTCCAGTTTTTGCTAGCTTTGCTTCCTGTAGAGCAACAACAAAACGGAATAGGCTGGAAAATGTTAAGAAACCAGATCCGAGTTAAGATGGCTAAAATCTGAGAAGAAAATCTGTAGTTTTCTGTGTCCAGAAGCTCAGAATCCAGAAATTTGTTACCATTTTTTTTAAGGATATATTCTGAAGCACTTGTTTTCGAACGATCTGAATTGCTTGATAAAATTAACAGATTGGACCTCTGCTTCACCGTAAATAAGCTCTGATTTTCAGGAGTCGTTACTTTCAGGCAAAACACTCAATTTCTGTTGGTGATTTACTGAAGAAATATAGAAAATAACAACAACAATAGCAACAATAATTTTATCAACATTTGTTTAATGTAAAAAATTACTTCATAAATTTTACCTAGGCTGAGGTTGGGCTTCTTTTTTTTCTATTTTTTTATTTGGACCGCTATTATGTTCCATTTGCAGAAATGCATTGAAGATAGATGTTTATTTCATTGAAGATGATTCTCAATTAAGGATACTGCCTTAGCAGATTATATCACTGAGTACAGGAAAGCTCATTCAGCCTTGTCCTGTGCAAGATCCTTTAACAGCTTATGTTACCCAGCATTGAGGAGAGGTGAAAAATTTCACTCGATAATCTACAAAAGAAAAAATACCATTTTCAAAAGTGAGCTCCGATAAAACTCTGGCAGTCTCAATTTAAATACCAAACCCAGTCACCCAGGTAATAGTTGCATATTTTATAAGCTGATACAGGAATACCAGGAATATTGACTGTGGAAGGAAGCGAATTTGTGCACAATACGCATACCAGAATTTCAACTCAATGAGTATCACTGAATTTCTTTGACTGCTGATAAAAAATGAACCTTTAATTACTGGTTTGGGTATTGTGAAGCAGAGAAAGCACAAATAGCCCAGAAGATGGGGGAACATCTCACCTCCAGTCAGCTCTCCAAGGATGTCCCCTCTAACCCAAACCCTCCCTTTTATGCTCAGTGCATTTAGTAAGAAAGAACAGGAAATTCCTGTTGGTTCCATGTATTTTCTGCTTGAGAATTTCTTAATTCTTTATTCTTAATTACTTTCTTTGTTTTTATTCGCAGATATCAATGAATGTAAAGTGTTCCCTGGCATGTGCATGAATGGTAAATGTAGAAACACAATTGGAAGTTTCAAATGCAGATGTAACAGTGGGTTCACTTTAGATATGGAGGAAAGAAACTGTACAGGTAAGTAATCCTTGCATTTTCCACAATTTTCTGTGGAATCATGGAATAGTCCTTGTTGAAAAAAGACCTGAAAAGACCAAGTCCTTCAAAAGGGAGCCCAGATGAGATTATCTAGCACCCTGTCCATCTTGGAAACATCCAGCTGTGGGGATTCAACCACATCCTTGGGGCTATTTAAAGGGACTTGCTGTTGTGGCATAGCTTGGGGGCCTGAAAATCTAATGCCGGTCATTTCCTTCAGTTTCTAAGAACTTAATCTTTGGACAGACTGGCCAACAGTCTCAAGTTTCCATTTCAGAATGAATTAATTATTTAATAAATACAACACTTTTCTCTTTTTGTAATTGGTGTTCAAGATGCCCAGGTCATGCTGTATCAGTTCAACCTGAAAAATCAATAAGGATCACCAACAGAGCCAAGTTTAATGTTCTAATATGGATATTATCTTAATTTATGTTCCCTATTCTCTGGTCTTTGTATTACCAAATGAATTTAGAGACTGCAGGTTAATTTTCATTTTGATTTGATGCCTGAGGACACACAAGGGCACCTCAAGAATTCTGACACCAGTGCAACATCAACTCAGGAAGATGCAGACGTGTGGTTTTAATTTATGAGTTTAGGATTTTGTCCTTTGCTGTCTGGAAAATCTGAAGATAAACTTGACAGTTCTGTGGCTGTGAGAACTTGTATCCCTGCATTGTGGGTGGCTCTGTGCTGAAAAAGAAGGAGGTTTTGTTACAACATAAAGGCATCCATAAGTGTGTCTGAATAATAACTATTAAGTGTGGGTGGTAAGGCATGTTCACTGAGGTTGGTCTGGATGCTAATGTTATCCTAACCGGTAAAAAATTTCCTTGTTTTTATAGTGATTACATTGATGAAGAATGCATTTAACAAACATTATTTCTAAACTAACCAGAATAGGTCAGAAAATTCCCTGCAAAAGCTTTTTTCCCTTCTCTTCCATGGTGATGAAATTATTCCACTGAGCAGCTGTAAAGAAACAAGTTTTCTTAAATAGATTACATTTCTTGCTCGTTTTAAATCAGCAAGAATGGTTTTGTAAAGTTTGTAGGAGCCCAGATGCTCAGTTATGTCCCATATCTGCCATGTGGGTCTGACACCTCCAAACATCTATGAGACTGGGTGTCATCACCCAGCAGAAACCTCTCCATGGGCAGTGACACAAAAGTGCTCTCTTGCAACACTGACCTCTTTCACTGGATGATAGCTACATTAAATTTCCTCTTTAGATTTCTGACTCACTAACAGTGTAATTTAAAAACAACTTGTCTTTTCTGCTGTAGTTTTTTGCAGTAGGTTTAATTCATTAGTTTAACTAACCAGATAACTTCATTAGTTTAAATAACTAACTTAAATAACTAGTTTAACTAAACTAATTAATTAGTTTAACTATCAAGGCAACCAGTGAACTGAAAATCTAACTTTCATAGGAGCTAATTTCTTATGGAAGCTAAGCTTATAATGCTATTACTGAACAAGTATCTTCATAATAATCAAATTATAATCAGTGGCACTGTAGTCACGGAGTCAGTTGATACCTCTGTAAGAATGATATCTCACTTGGTTATTTCCTTAAGAATCTAACCTCAAATTACACTTAATAGAAGCAAGTGTAAGACTCTTAGAAGCAAACTTGTTACATAGTTTACTATGACCTGAGAGCTCTAAAGGCAGCCTTGTAAATCTTTCATGAACTGTTTCACATAATCAGATGTTTCTGTAAGTAATTAATTTTTCTCTGTTGATTTGCATACTGTATATGGTTTCTGTAGACTTAATTTATAGTGAAATGTTTCTCTGTGAAAGCAGGATAACCTTAAGCCTGGTTTGATTTTTCTACCTCTCTACTGCTATGAAACAGACATTGATGAGTGCAGGATCTCCCCAGACTTGTGTGGAAGTGGTGCTTGTGTCAACACTCCTGGCAGCTTTGAGTGTGAGTGCTTTGATGGCTACGAAAGTGGATTCATGATGATGAAGAATTGCATGGGTAAGTGTTGCCAGGATGTCCTGGACTCTCCATTTGCTGTGCAAACCCTGGCTCTTATCTGAGCTGACACACAAAACACTTCAGATGTGTCATTATTGTGACTTCATGAGGAAGTGAGTCAGATATGCAGTTTATAGAGACAGATAACTGAACTAAGTATATAGCTTTTCTTGTTCTTTATGCTAATGACTTATACCCTTAAGATATTCTATACAGATATTTTAGAATGGCAGCAACTTTCCGTACAATTCATTTAAAAGCTGCTAATGGGG
Source organism: Thryothorus ludovicianus (assembly GCA_013397245.1). Lineage (NCBI taxonomy): Eukaryota > Metazoa > Chordata > Aves > Passeriformes > Certhiidae > Thryothorus > Thryothorus ludovicianus. The sequence continues at coordinate 67,490 of VZTB01015797.1, forward strand.
TACCCAAATATTTAGTAAAGCTGGGAATAGAAAGCTGGAGTTTCAAAAGCAGTGTCCATCCTTTTTCGTTGCTTCTTCTAGGAGTCAAGAAATTCTCACAGCGTTTCCTGAAAAAAAAAAAAAGAAATCACATCTCTTTAATCTGTTCAAAGTTGTAAGAATAGGTCTAGAGACACCAAAAGACGTCTAGCCACTGTTAAATAATCTTGGCTTAGGCTCCTGTCACCTTTTCTTGTTTTCCTGCAAATTGTGATGCTTTTAGACTTTCCTGGAAGTCCAGAAGTGTGAGTGCTTCCTCCACCTTGAACATCTTTTGTTTAGATTTCTCTTTGTAATGTTAGCTGGTTTTATCAGGTTTATATGTCAAATATTTCATTTGCCTTTATGAACTGTAGCCAGAGTACTTCCCAGACCCACCATGGCATACACAGGAGACAAAATGAGATTTTTAGGTAAAAATCGATACACAAACATCTACCATNTTGTTCTGAAGGGCAATATCCAAAAATTTGCTGCCTTTGCTTGTGTCCCATGTTTCACTGGGACACAAGAGAAGTCTAATGTTAAATGATGAATTTCTGGTTTTCTAGAGAGAAGAAATGCCCATCTTTAGATTTAATAAAAATACACAGTTTTCTGTCTGCTGTGTTGTGCAGCGTGAGTAAAGGAGCGACACCATGAAACAATCCTTTTATTTTGTCATTTGTGGACACTGACAATTGCTTTTGTCTTTGTTGACCCTTATATACACCCCTTTTATATCTGCACATGGTGTTTTCTTTGCAGATATAGATGAGTGTGAACGCAACCCTCTGCTGTGCAGAGGTGGCACCTGTGTCAACACTGAGGGGAGTTTTCGATGTGACTGTCCTCTGGGGCATGAACTGTCACCATCACAGGAGGAGTGCTTTGGTGAGTTTCGACTCAGGAAAATAATCTTCAGTTTGAGGAGCGGTCAGTCCCTGGCAAAGGTGGGGTCCCAGGAATCTCTTAAACAAATTAATGCTCCTCCTTTATATTAGTATCTTTGAATCAAAAACTGAAATCCTGTAAAATCTTCAGTGCCAGTAATGCTGGTGACACCAAATAGGAGATTTCTACCAGGCCTCTTTGGGGTTATTTAGCAGCTGAAAGGACTGCACCATTCATAGGAGCAACTTTATTCAATCACAGAAAGGTGTTGTCTAATGTTGAAATGCATCTCTCCTTTTAGCAAATAATCCACCAAAATGATGAAAAAAATGAAAAGAAAAAAAAGTCAAAAAAGAAGCATATTATCTCTTTGGCTTATTTTCTTGACAGAAAATAGCAAACTTGGTAATTAATACCCACAGCAGACTCTGTAATTAATGCTCTCAGACCTGAGTCAGAGAAGATAAATCTTTGGACACTAGCTTAAACATGCTGTGCAAAACTCCATTCCTTGAACTGGAACATGCCAAGAACAAGAAAGAAATTTAATAAACCTGAAAGCGACCAATTTGCAGCGTTACTTCTCTTTTGCCCTGTAACCTGAGCTGCTAAAGCTGTTACATATTCTGAATTGCAACTGATATGAATGATTCTTCCCCAGATATAAATGAGTGCTCGTTGAGTGACAGTCTCTGCAGGAATGGCAAGTGTGTGAACATGGTTGGGACTTACCAGTGCTTCTGTGACTCTGGGTACCAGCCCACTCCTGACAGACAGGGATGCACAGGCAAGTGTTGTGCACCTGCATGTGGGAGTTTGTGCTTCAGCTGCATGGTTCTGTCTGTCTTTGCTTTTGTATAATTTGACACCTTCCTTTTGAAAATTGCCAGGGCTGTTTTCTCATGTGTTCTGAGGCTTATCATGAGCTGTTGTAGAAATACAAAAATATTAAGGAATGTAAAGAAGGTATAAAAAGATGGTTGCTGTAGTGAACTCTGCAGAATACTTTGAAATTATACTTACTGTACCACTCCACTAAAATCAGAGGTTTGAGCTAACAACTAGAAAATACATACACCTACATTTCTTGAGCAAGCTAGAAAAGCCCTGCGCATTGATGGTTTATCTTGCACTTTTTTCTCCTTATCATATGCATCACTTTAATCCTTCACTGAATTACATAGTTGCCAGCACATCAACTCATTGCAAAGGTGAACAGCAGTACTGAGAGGGTTTTTTTATTTGCTTGTTATGGTTCTTTTTTTGCAAAAATACAAATTTGTGCTGCATTTCAAGTTTTTGAGTTTCCCAGGGCTTTCCTTTTTTTCCTTTCCAAACTTTGTTTCTTGAGCTTTTTCTCACACCCCTAGCAATACACGGGAGCAAAAGCAACATATAACTTAGCCATTTGCTCCTACAGATGAAAAAGCAGTTGAAGGAGGGAAAAACAAAATATAAATCAGAGACAGTAAAATGAGAATAAAAATTTAGAATGAAGCCACTGATAAACATTTTTTTGTAAAATGTAAAGGGAATATGGATTTTTTTCTTTAAAAAGTAGACTTACTGCTACCAATGTTGCTTCCCCAGATATTGATGAGTGTATGATAATGAATGGAGGCTGTGACACCCACTGTACTAACTCAGAAGGCAGCTATGAGTGCAGCTGCAGTGATGGCTATGCTCTGATGCCAGATGTCAGGACATGTGCAGGTAGGTTTTTACACCTGAAAAGCTCCAGCACCATACCTTTCAGCCAAAGTCAACACAGTATTCCAGCCCGTCCATGCCAGGGTGACAGAATTATTATCTGCTTTTTTCCTTTCCCCCCTCAGATATTGATGAATGTGAAAACAATCCAGATATCTGTGATGGTGGGCAGTGTACCAATATCCCAGGGGAATATCGCTGCCTCTGTTATGATGGATTTATGGTTTCTATAGACATGAAAACTTGTGTTGGTAAGTGGCTGTGTGCACCAAATCTAGTGCAAGTCTTGAAAATTCTGCAGCTTTTGTTTCAACATGTTCTTTCTACTGCATCCTTGAAAGTGGGTATTGAAATAGTGTATATTATAAAAAAAAAAAAAAACAACAAAACTGTATGCCTTTTGGTAAGTCCTTAACAATGAACCAGTTCCCATAGTTAAAAGACATTGAGGTGATTTTACTATAATGGAACATATGTACTTAGAAGGGATTAGTTGAGGGGTCCGGAAGGGGGCACTTCAAAAATTATTCATTGGAAGAAAATGATTATGATCACAAACATATTTTAAGAAAATTATTTTAAGTGATTCTTGTAAGAAAATGTTTGCTCCATAAGTGTTTAATTAGCATTCCGAAAAAAAGTTAAAACAAATGATATTTGTTTTATCACAAAACAGTGGTATTTGAACTACACATTTGTCCTTACTTGTTTTAGGGAATTTACAGAGTGGAACAGCTGAAATGTATTATGACTTCATATAGTAGGTATTTTCACCTGAAATAAAGTGTTCCAAAATGACAATAATATCCAACTAATAATTAATTTATAATCACCTACAGATGTGAATGAATGTAATTTGAATTCCAATATCTGCATGTTCGGGGAGTGTGAAAACACCAAAGGCTCCTTCATTTGTCATTGTCAAGTTGGGTACTCAGTCAAGAAAGGAACCACAGGGTGCACAGGTAAAACAGATTTCCAGTCAGTGTGTCACTTTGGTTGGCTTTCAGGTAAAATAAATATGGGGAGAGGTTGGTGTCTCTGTGTATGTACATAGAGTGTTTCACATCAGCTAGCACGTGCCCGAGTTTTAAAGGGAGTGTTCCTTCACTCCTCCATCAATGCTGGAGGCCCCTTACAAACTAATTTTAAAGATTTTATCAGCACAGGTTGTGTGAACACCCATGTTACAGAACATGGTTTGGGTTAGCAAGTCTGCATTTGTGTTAGAAGTGTATCAGTGCTCATTTGTCACTTGTACCTGGAGGATGAGCTCATCTCAACTCAAGTTGCTGGAAATGGCCATGTGGTCTAAGGAAAGAACAAGAAGGAAAATAAGACTAAACAAAAAAATCCTTCAACCTTTGCCAACAATTTTTAAAGTTCTGTGGTCACTCATAATCACTCTACAAGTTCCTGTGATATTTAAGCAATACCTTTTTTTCTGCAAGCACTCAAGAATCCAAGCTCATTCCAAAAGAAACTGGTAGAATTTCTCCAACAGTTTCGTGTTTAGGAATCTGTTCTATAACTACTACAGCCCTGGGTGTATAATTACCTTATAAATGAAAGGTGACTGTGCATCCAAAGGCCTCATCCTAGTTTTAGACATAAAAAGATCAGCATATTTCATATTTCTGGAAAAGGACATTCATTAATTTCAAGCTGAAAAGCAGCTGATTGTCATATTTACAAACAAAGAGCAAAAATAAAATCCAACTGTCACTCCCTTTTACTAATGCAAAACACGAAATAGCTTACTTGAATTATTCTATGTTCTTAAACATCTGTTTTTAAAGGACTCACAGTGGAAAATATGTAAAAGGAACAGAATTTTCAATATTCTAGTGTAAATACTGATACTTTGTTTTGTGTTCCTAGATGTGAATGAGTGTGAAATTGGAGCTCACAACTGTGACACATATGCTTCGTGTGTCAATGTGCCAGGAAGTTTTAAATGCAGTTGCAGAGAAGGTTGGGTTGGAAATGGCATTAAGTGTATGGGTAAGTATATGGAAAATTTTTTTTCTCTCCCATGCCTCTTTTTTTTTTGAAAGCATGTAGTATGGTCATGTGACCAGTCCATTAGAAGCAAAGAATTATTCTGTCTTCTGTAGCCTGTGGATAGATGGGTATGAAAGATTCTTATGTGTCACAAATTTGGTTTTCTAAGGAAAAAACCCATTTGACTGTCTCAGAAACTTAATGCTGTAACATCTTAGTGAATGGACTACATATTTTACGAAGCTTATATACAACTGCTGCTAGAATGTCCAAAATAAAAAAAAAAAAAAAAACAAACCCAAACCAGAATTTCCAGTCCTTCAAACATTTTTTGTAAGTGTCTTGTAATATATCTAATTTATAGACCCTGATATAAACCAGGCTGGGACTGGAGGAGTGGGAAACCTCTATGTATATTTGCTTGGCTGCTGTAATTGTGTATGTCCCCTTGCCTTTCATGTTTTAGTTTGCGGGTAAAAGATTTTAATGCTTGCTTTTTGTTTTCAGATCATTTTGGGATCTATGTAAGAGGAGGTTCATTTAACTATTTGGCTTTATTGATATAATGTGCTAAAAAAAATACCATGTTTGAGATTCCTTGTTTCTTCTTTTTTTTTTTCTTTTTTTTTCTTATTTTTTTCATACATATTAACATCCAGGCAAATAGCTTGCATCAGCTTTCTTGCAGTTGCATTGCTTTCACTTTCTTGTATTACTTGAGGAGACTTTCTAAACAAGTGGCAGATTTTTACCTCACTGTAAGTGAACCTCACTTAATTCTTTGGTTCAATTTATTTTTTTTTTTAAACTAATTTTTATTTTAAGCTCTTTAACAGGACATTAACATCCACAAAATGAGTCAGCTGAATTCCATCTGTTGCTCAGAAACATTTTACCCAGTCCCACAGTTCGTCATTTAAAGGAAGACATATCAAAAGAGTCACTATAGATTAACCCTGTATCATCTAATAGTAATCTAAATGTGTGTGTTTATGGAGACACAAATCATGTTTGCAGTGATGCTGGCAATTATATTGGCAGTTAATTGCCAGCCAGTTTACTAATTGCTGTGCTGCTCCCTGCACTTTTTGACCCTGATGTGCAGATCTTGATGAATGCTCCAACGAGACCCAGCGGTGCAGCAGCAATGCTCAGTGTGTGAACAGCCCGGGCTCCTACCACTGTGCCTGTGCAGAGGGATTCACTGGAGATGGCTTTTCCTGCTCTGGTAAGTTTTGCGACTTGTCCCTAGTGGTTCTTCTTTTGTTTTGAACATTTGTGAATTAGACCTCAGCCCAGAGTGCAAGACAATAAATGTGAAAACGTAATTTAATAAATACTGCATAAGAAATACTGTCAGAGGCATCTGATTGTTCTTTTGGTTTGTGTGCCAGTTGGACCCACTGGGTCCATTTTTGGGGGGAAGTCCTTGTCTGCTGCTTCTTCCTTCTCCACATCTTCATGCCAATTATTTTGAACATGAATGTCCTGCTTACAGCAGTATCTCTCTGTAGTCAAGAACACCAAACAAATACCAGCTCTATTTCAGTTCCTCTCTCTGGCGTCATCTATTTTCCCATCACTCTATTAGTAGAACAGGATATAATCATTAACATAGGACTTTTTAAAAAGAAAAACAAACTGCAGTTAAAAGATATTGGCCATGACCTCTGCATTTAAATTTGTGGCCATGACCTCTGCATTTAAATTTGTAGGTGAGAATGGACATTGTTATTCCCACAGCAATGTCTCAAACTGACACATATTATATAACATACAAAGATTTTATATTAAATATTAATTATTATGATGCCTTGGGTTTTAGCTTTTATATTTTTCAGATTCTCTGCTGCTTGGTGTGTAACTCTGAAACTCCATATTAGATGTTAGTAAATTCTCTTCCGAAAGTAGTTATAGTTGTACAAAACAATGCCTTCCCAGCTACTGAATCAAGGACAACTGTTACCCAATAGCATAAACAATGGCAAAGGAAAGGGGGCAAGCCAGGAGGCTGAGCCTTCATAACCTGGAGCTGTGGTTGGACAATTGACCCCGATATGTAGATGAACTAAAACTTTAAAAAGTTTCTTGATCTTGAGCAGGATCCATCTTGGATTCAACCTGGGTGTAGCCTTGGCTGGGCTCCTGCACAGCCCAGGGTGAATCCTTTTGGGGCCTTTCAATAAAAACCTATTTTATTCCTTTTGCTCTGCCTAGTCTCTGCTCCAGGTCAGCCTTTCCAGGCATCACTATGTCTTGGACTACTCTGGTTTCTGTCACTTACAGAGTGGAGATGCAACATTATCTCTGCTCTCAACTTTTAACACAATTTGTATTTGGTCAGCATATTTAAAAGTCTAAAGAAATGCATTCTAATGATAGTAAAATAACCTAAAAAACTACTGTGAATGCATTCATCATTGGCTAACTGACTAATTACAAATAAAAATTAATTTACAGTTTAGAAATTAGGTTTTCTGATTAGTAGTGTAAAATTTTTTATTTGAAAATAAAGACCTTCAAATATTACTTAGTTTTTGTATTTCAAGTTTTTGATTCATGACCATAAAGTTTTATCCCTATATTGAGCTTCTGTGTTTCTCTAAAAATCAGATATAATACTAATTATGGACTAATAAAATGAAGAAAACATATAGCATTTTTTTTGAACAATCGTAAGTATACCTGACAAAATTATCATTTCTTATGATGACTGCAGTGGTGAATTCCCTCCTTTGCAATTCTCTTTGTAGCTCTTTTGGGGCACGCTAGAAGAATTCCTGGTGTACAAGCAGCATTTCTAACGTTCCTCACCCTCAAAGAATATTTTCTAAAATGTGTGTGATAACAATTTTCTATGTATGATTTAGGAAAGTTGGCGTTTTTAACATTCCTTCTGTCAAAATATCATAGCAATATATACGAAGAGGCAAAGTTTTGACTTTCTAAGCAAGGTGTTTAACTTACTTGTCAAGATTTGTAGTACTGAATCTTAAAGCTTGCATTATGAAAAAAAATTTCTTCTGTTAATAAAAAACAAGGAGTACAGAATTGTGGCAAGATGAAAGGAATAATTTTGGAAACTGTTTTTCTCCATTCTTTCAATTTACTTCAGAGTATAAAAGGTTCTGTTTTACAACTTCAATGCTCAACAGTGCTATTATTTTGAACATCAGGATATATTTAGCTGTATTTTTGCTGGTGAAACCTGGAGTTTCAGAGAGGTTTTCCTGTCTTCCACAGATGTTGATGAGTGTGCAGAGAATGTTGACCTGTGTGAGAACGGCCAGTGCCTGAATGCCCCCGGCGCCTTTCGCTGTGAGTGTGAGATGGGGTTCACTCCTGCCTCTGACAGCAAGTCCTGCCAAGGTGAGCTGCTGCTGCCTCAGCTTTGTTCTCTGAGCTCTCTGAGTTCTTTGTTTTCTGAGTTTGAGTTGGCTGCTCTAAAGCAAAGAACCAAGCAACAAGACCTCAGCCTGGAAGCAGAGAAAGCACCACATGTTTCACATACAAGAAATTTCTTCAACATGGATTATGTTGGAAGGTTGCTTTTATCTTTTTTATTATGTTTTCCTGGCCTTTATCCATAAATCCCAGAGCAGAGGTTTGCCTCAGCAATTTTTAATTTTTTTTTTTTAAATTCCTATTTGTCACTATTGGGTAGTATGTGGAAAATCCTGTGTTATCTTTCTAGTCCAGTTCAGCTTCTATTCCCTATTGTGTTCTTATACCTCTTGTTGTTGTTGTTTAATGTGAATGTATAATAGATGAAACATTTTAGTGGTGCCCCAAGGCTTTTAACTTATTTCGTATTCACTGGTAGAAACCACATAACATCTTTGGAAATTAAAATTCTTGATGGGATACAAAAAACAGGTTTCAAAATTTAAACTCTAAGATTCAGTCCAGAGTGTGGCATGTTCTAACATTCAGGTGTACATGTATGAATCAAAATATTTCAAGTGCTTCTGAAAAATTACCTGTGTCACTGTGTAGTCTGATTTGTTAATCATTATCAAGTATTGTCAATTATCTTCACTAAACTTCTTGGTGCAGGTCAGTTGTGTTACAGTGGTGCCAATGGTCTAATAAAACTCCCTATCCCTTCATAGATCCAATCTATTCCAGTCAACTAATGTTTGGAAAAACACTGTAATTCTAAATTTTGGGTCAGTGTGTTGAAGGACTTGGCTCCAAGAATTGAAGGATTTTGGAGAAATGTTTGATATATTACTGTGATTGCAGCAGAGATGTGAAAGCATTCCATTGATTAAATTGTGCTGTTGAAGAACTAAAATATTTGTGTGCTGAATTCTTAAAAGAATTTAGCTTTTATTTTTCTTATTTTGAAGTTGGTATATGAATCTATCCTATGGTAAGGAGAGTCCTTGGCTGATTTCAAGGGGCAAGTTATGATTTAATGAAATAATTGTAATACAAATTATTAATCCACTTTCTTCAGAAGTCCCTAGAGATATCACTACATTAATTTCTCAACGACCTGATTTGGAGGTCATTCTGTGGCTGTACTCCAGGGTATTTAGAAATTTTATTTTTTCAGGACTTTTGGATGTTAAACCTCCATTTTCCCTAAAAAATGTGTCTCTGAAATGGCCTTCAGAAGTTAACCTTTCTCATATGTTACTATAAAGAGGTATTTTATCACTTCTCAACCTGTGGCTGAGGTAATCCAGCTAGGTTAAAAGTAGATACTTTGTTACTGTAATAATTTTAATAACCCTTTTGCACATCTTGTGCAATATTAGTTCATCAACAGAGCACTGTACTCAGCATTTCAAATTAAGATTTGGCTGTGCTTTGTAAAATGATATTAATGCTTTCCGCTTCCCTATCTGTGCTAAAAATAATTCACTAATATGTGCCAGGAATTGCATTTGCCTTTTCCACAGCTGCTTTATTCTGGCAACTTAAAAAGTCTTGCTGTCTGACATAACATGGAGGGGTTTTCTCTCACTCTTCATCCTGCTTACTTCGAATTCAGAAGTCTTTTGCAGTTTCTACCTAAACTCACAGCTTTGCAGTCTGTCGTGTTGGTGTTCAACTCCTTTATACACCACAGCTGATAAAACAATTCAGTTTTCTGTCAGTGTCTTTCAACTTGATTTCATCTTCAGTTTAGATGAGCGTGCAAGCAGTCCTTTAGATGTGTTTTACTCATCTGTGTGTAGTTGCTACGTAATTATTTCAATATGGGCTCGAGAAAATTATAGATTATTCTTACTTCCTACATTCCTATTTTCCCTATATTTTTCCTCCAAGGAGATATGATTGTTGATGTTTACACACTCTCCTTTTTATTATACTTTCTTTAGAAATACAAATTCACAAATAAAAATTTTGTGTAGTATTCTACACAAAAATTTGAGTGTGTCTCATTTTGTTTTTATAGTAGTATGACAAATAATAACAGCAACAGCAATGATAGTAACAATAAAGTGGTAATGCTATGTAACTTTCTGGTTTTAATATGTTCCTTCAGACACTGATGAATGCTCCTTCCAGAATATTTGTGTATTTGGCACCTGCAATAATCTCCCAGGAATGTTTCGTTGTATCTGTGATGATGGCTATGAACTGGATCGAACCGGGGGAAATTGCACAGGTAAATCATGGCTTTTCAGAAATACATCAGCAAAAGGGGTGGCTTCTTAAATTTGCAGATGAACAAAGTTTTATTTGTAGTTGTTTGTTGAATTATTTGTAAAATGTTCCTTCAGCTTCAGCTAAAATTCACCTTCTTACTTTCTTGTCTTAGAAAGTAAAATTATTTTTTTCTGTCCAATGAGCAGAGTTTTGAATGTGGATTTCCTGTTTTAGATATTGATGAATGTGCTGATCCCATTAATTGTGTTAATGGTCTTTGTGTAAACACTCTTGGAAGATACGAGTGTAATTGTCCTCCAGACTTCCAGCTGAATCCTACTGGAGTGGGTTGTGTGGGTAAGTAAAAGCTTCCTGATATATCACTTTAGAAATCACTGCTTTAATGCAAGTAAGATAGAAAAATAACAATTCCACAGTTGGCATATCCTATTATGTAGTTTTTTAGTGTTTTCTCTCTCGACATCAATAATTTTCAGTGTTCTTGAAGTGCCAGTGACTTCAAGAGCACAATGTTACCTGAATTCCTCTGTCTAGGTATGAAATTACAGATGAATGCCTGCTGTTCTTTGCCTGGGTCATGTGTGCAGCTGTAACCCATGTGCTTTTTGTGTAGATAACCGTGTGGGCAGTTGCTACCTGAAGTTTGGACCACGAGGGGATGGGGGCCTGTCCTGCAACACTGAGATTGGGGTTGGAGTCACTCGCTCCTCGTGCTGCTGCTCGCTGGGCAAGGCTTGGGGGAACCCCTGTGAGACCTGTCCCCCTGTCAACAGCAGTAAGGAAATGTTCTTGTGTTCTCCTGTTGCTGCCTTAATTTAGAAGGGATAGAAAAAGAATTTACAATCATTGACTGTGTTGCTGTACATTGGTCATTCGAGACAGATTTCCCTGCTACTGTCAGAGGGACAGGGGTGCAGAGGCATGGACTTGAGTGTCCCAGACCTGACCTTTAGTCTTCTGTGGCTGACTTGGTGCCTGTTCTCACATTAATAGAGCAGTGCTACCTTTAGAAGGCACTTGCCACCAGGCCAGGTGATACTTTAGGTAGTTTTGGACACTTTATTTTGCTCTTACGTTTTTCTCATTAAAAAAAAAAAAAAAATTAAGAAATTTGCAGATCAGAATGGATTAGAGTGCATAATGCATCTGCTGGGCATTTTTGCTCAGCAGCTCCAAGCTGGTAGGGAAATAAATAAATGATGCTTAGAACTCAAATAATGGCTTTATTTGGAGGGCTTCATTATTCTCATTATTAATTTATTCATTATATATTCATTATGTATTATATACATATATATATTTCATATATAGTCATTATTTCATACATAGAGAAGACTGTTGATACATGTTGTGTTTATTTATGTCTAAGTCACTCTTGAGTGCTTTCAAAACTGTTTCCTAATGATGTGTATCAAATTAGTAGAGCTTTGAAGGTCTTTAGTGAATAATGCAACGCAAATGTCAAGTATGTTGTTCTTTACAGCCTCATAATAGTAGGAATTCCAAGTTTAACACTTATCTTTATGAGTGGCATACTGACATTTCATACTAAAGAGCTAATCAATAGAGAAAATACATGCCTCTGTAAGGACAGTATATGGAAAAATCAATATTGTGCCTGCCTTAGGAGTATATGAATTTATGGCTATAAAAGGAAGCAGAGCTTCTAATCTTACGTTGTTTTTCTGTTAATCTAAAGCACTTGCTTTATTTACTGTGAATAGGTCAAAAAAGAAGAAAGAAAATTACTGTAGGGAAGAACAGTCTTAGGAACACAAGTAACATTTTATGATTCTGTTGTCTTAATTTTATTTTTTGTGAGACTGACAAATTTTCTCTTGCTATACTTTACTTTAGCTGAATACAGTACTCTCTGTCCAGGGGGAGAAGGATTCAGACCAAATCCCATCACTATTATTTTAGAAGGTGAGTTTCTTATAAATGACTGTGATGAATTATAATAATAATAAAATGGGGTCATCTTTGAAGAGAAACTGCATTTTTCAGAAATCACTGTATTTAGTGCAAAGCAAAAATCACTGTTAACATGAACTGGGAAGCAACGTGAAAAGGCACACAGCAAAAGAGTATTGGAGAAGTCCAACACTTCAAACATTGGATTTCAAAACTGGACCCTGAAGGATAATTCATGAAAACTATAGCTCATCAGCAGAAGGTGCAAATGTCAGGAAATACTCATCAGACAGAGGAGCTCTGGTTACAATAAATGGGTAGAAATGAGGAATCAGATACCGAGTTCTTGTAAACAGCAATGGGACTTTGGCCTTAACAAGCTAAAACTGCTCCTTAAGGGCTGCTTGAATGGAAGAGGATGAACATTTTATTCATGTATTTCTGGAGAGCAGCTTAGAACCAAAAAAAAAAGCCAAAATACCACACATGACAGTTCAAAGCTACTAGCTGGCAAAATTTCAGGGTAGTACTTAAATTCTCTTCTTTCTTTTCATTCTGGAATGAAAATACAATGAGTTGGTTTTTTTTCCCTCTGTTTTCAGACATTGATGAATGTCAGGAACTGCCAGGTCTCTGCCAAGGTGGAAATTGCATCAACACTTTTGGCAGCTTCCAGTGTGAATGTCCAAAGGGTTACTACCTCAGTGAAGAGACAAGAATCTGTGAAGGTTGAGTCCTTTGAAGCCTCTTCCTCTGTCACTGTGCAGTTATTACAAAAACCACTATTTTTTATCCTTAAATCCATAAGTGAGCTCGGTACACCACACCCTTACCTAGAGTCTTCCCTAAAATCATTGTCTTTGGCACCAGTGATACAATTAGCACAAAGCTTGAAATGGAACACTTGGATATATTAATGTTTATTTTAGATGTTTGTCCTCAGCTGTGTGTATTCAGTAAAATAAGGGCTGTTAATGATTTCTGACTTCTCACTTCAACATCTTGTATCCCCTGCAAGTTTTATGATGCTCCCTGCATTTTGGGTGTGAGATTAGCAGTTTAATTTACTCAGTATGAAGTAAAGTTCATACTGGTTTTCCTTCCATGTATAAGATTTTTCATAAGTGTTACAACCAAAATTGTAAATTGACCCTAAAACTGAAAAGTGACTAACCATGCTGGGAGAAGAAGGTGTGAATGTCCTTTGTGAAGTTAATTTGCTCCTATTCCAGTGGCAAGTTCAAGAACTTTTAGTTTATTTATTGTGTTGTCTTGCACTTAAGAGAACTAAGGCTAAACTTAGAGGTTAAATTAGAGCTGTATTTTCCAAGCTGTTCTTTAAATGAAACATTTTTGTTACATTAGCATGATTATTATGGTTGTGTTTCTCAGAAACATTTGCTTGGAACTGGACCTCTTTTCCCTCATTAACTGCAATGTTTTTTCTTGGGCTCTAGATATTGATGAGTGTGTTGCACACCCTGGTGTCTGTGGTCCTGGCACCTGCTACAACACCTTGGGGAACTACACCTGCATTTGCCCACCTGAATATATGCAGGTGAATGGAGGACACAACTGCATGGGTATGTGAAATATTATCTTTACTAGAACTGCAAGAATATCAGTTTGAGGGCCAAACCCAGTCTTTTGGTTTGGTTTTTTTTACTATTTTTAGCTCCCATTTTTGGTATCATATTGTCAGGAAATAGATCTCTGTGATAGGCATGCAGCATTCAAGGGTTCTTACTCCCTGACACGACTCACTGTTCACTGGTTTATTTTCCATTTCCAAATACCATGGTTTACCATACAAATGGATCTAAAGAGTGTCTACATTGTTCATGATTTCTTAGGAGGTTGCCTTTTCCCCTCTTGTAACTTTAAATGAAAACAGAAAATATGACACATAAGTTTAGAAACAAAGACTGTAGATTACATCAATCCTTAAATTATTTTTAAATGCCTGTTTTTATGTTACATTCAGAAAACAGAGTTAATGAATCATTGTCTGGTTTGGCAGGGGGTTGATATTTGCATAATATCTTAATTATCATAATGTTGGTTACTTCATAAGTGCTTCTTTTCTCACATCCAGACATGAGGAAAAGCTTTTGTTACAGAAGTTACAATGGAACCTCCTGTGAGAATGAACTGCCCTTCAATGTGACCAAAAGGATGTGCTGCTGCACATACAATATTGGGAAAGCCTGGAACAAGCCTTGTGAGCCATGTCCAACTCCAGGAACAGGTAAAGCCTTCTGTGGTCACCTCGTTTTGCTACTTTCTTTGCTTATCTGCCAATTAAATAAAGTTAAGATTTCATACCAAAAGAACTTTTACTGAGCAGTAATAGTGGTGTTGAATATACTGACTGACCAGAGATACCTTCTGTCTAGTCGGTGTTTCAGGATAATTCATTTAGGAGAGTGCAATTTAGTTCTTGGTGGTTGGAGATGCTTTTATCCTGGTAGTCCTAGTCTGTTGGAACATCAAGATTGGGTTTCACACTGAGTGTAGAAAGCCTTTCTAGATTTGTCAGCTGTGTCTCACATTTGACCCATGATCTGCTTGGTTGCTTTTACATTTGCTTTACTGAAGGTGACTCAACTTGCAAAAATTAAGTAAGTACAGCATTGCAATGGGAAATAAAAAATTATATTCTGTAAATGGAGGTGAAAATAATAAAGGACAGTTCATTTTCAGTCAGTCTTTCTGGAACTGATTTCCTGGAATAAAACACCTCTGAAAGCTCAACTCAGAAAAGTCATTGGTGGGAGAATCACCAACTTGGAGGGAAACCTGAAAGATTCTTTACATTTGAAAAAAAGAGCAAAGATGCTTAGATAAACCTAAAAAACTCATGTACCTGTTTTGTACAAACACGGTTTATTGTGCTTGCCCCAAGTTTACTGGTTTGGTATCACTAAATCCATGCTGCTGGTGCTGTGATTGTTAAATAATTTGTGATTTCAGTGTAAAGAATGTGTTACTTCCATTCCAAGTGATATATCCTGGTCATGTGAGGTAAATAACAGAAAATTTAAGAAAGATTTTCCCTCACAGTAAAGAGGAGGAAAATTGGACTGAAAAAAAAGAAGACAGCCTTTTCTTTTTCCTTGTTAAATAGGAGAAGGGAGAATGAAGGAATGCTCCTAGCAGTCAGGAACGGGAAATGGAAATAAGCTTGAGAGACTAAATACATGTTTGCTACCACAGAGAGCTCATGAAATTCTTTCCATTGTCATTTATCTAAATGTCCTAAAATTGTCATCATGGTGACAAATTGATGAGAAAAGTACAGCAAACTGCTTGTGCGGATTCATGCAATTAATGTTCATAGGTAGGAGAAAGAATTCTCCTTTTAGATTGGTGACACTCAAATTCTAAAAAACTTCAGCAGCTTTTAATGATTTGTTAAAACCAAAATTACTTGGTATTTTGCAAGCAGTTACGGCATTTAAATATTTCCTGAAATATTTCAGTATTGCCTTGTTAGCTTTTCTAAATGACTTTCCTGGTTTTGCAGGCAGGTTTGAACCTTTTTCACCATGAAAAGGGGGTTTATGAGGGATCAAACACAACTTCCAAGTAACTGCACTTACATTCTATAATCAGTTGTTTGGCAGTCTGGGTGGGGGCTGCAAGTCACAGACGGGTTGGGGTACACTGACCCTAACCACATCACCAGACTAAGCCCAGTGGCTCATTAAGAGCATTATTCTGCCCTGATGAGGATTGTTAAGTGAGCTTCACATGCCCATGCATTTGCCTTTTTTTTCTTCCTTGGTGATCAGAACACTTTCTTTTTTCTCTGTTTATGCTTAGCAATCAGTCTCTGTATGATGACTTTAAGTAGTAAAGACTGTTTCTTTTGGCTTAAATCTTTATGTAGATCACAACTATTAACATACAGACTTTAATCACAAATAATAGTCCTTTTTTGTTTGGTGTTTTTTTTTCACTGAAGAAGTGTAGAAAGCTGCTTCACTGTTAAAAGGTAACGAAGAAGGTTCAGAACTCTTTTGTGGTTTGGTAATTTCAGGAGTGTCTGATCTCAGTTTTTTTCCTGTTATGTGACAGATCTTCTTGCCCTAAAGAATAGTATAATTATAAGTATATGGGATTTTGAAATATTTTTGAAGTCACTGATGCAAAACCAAAGTTTCAGAAAATAAATCTCTGACATGTTTTTGTGTGGATATTTTGGCATCTTGTAAAAAGACATTTTCATACAATCCTTACCGAATTATATACTCATTCTCTACACAGTAAAAACTGCAGGAAAAAGTGTGAAAAAAAGAATTCAATGAAATGAATGAAACATGGAGGTATCATAACAGAATGAAAGAGGTCCTGCAGCCCTTGGGGCCTCTTCCTCATCCTCCCAGACCTGATGTGTTTCATCATGGTGGTAGGGGATCACTGCCCAGTAGGACAGGGTAGTGAGCCCCGGGCTCTGTTTTTGTCTGATACATTTAATGAGAGGCTTACTGACAGCAGTAAATGGCATAAATCTCCTTTTTAGAAAAGAACTAATTTGCTAAGCCTCAAATCTTACACATAATAGTATGTAAAATATATTAGTGTATTAAATTATTATAGTAACATGTATTAAAGATGTCTATGAAAGAGTAGTAAATTGCTGAATAGTAAAGAACTGTGGTAGACATCTCTGTAGCCTTGTACTCTGTGCTGCAAGAGTAACCCGGGTGAGCATTAAGCAGACATTAAACAGTAGGACAGAAGAAAGGAGAAAATGCTGGTGTTCAGATATACTGGGTCCTGTTTGGCTTATAAGTGTGTCTGAACGTGGGAAAAAGATTTTGCCAGATACTGTTCTGAGCAGTAATTAACTAAATTTGCTAAAAATTAGGATGTTTGGTGTAAACAGGGCAAAAATTATTCAATTTATAATGGTAGTTAAACTTTTCAGAATCATGAGCTGCTGAGGAGCTGCCATTAAAATGTAAATTATAAACTCAATATATAGCCAGTCAAGACTAATTGCTCCAGATGAAAGAGCATTATTTGCAGGAATACAGAAGGAGCTCTTTGTTTTTCATTTTTTGGTGCTAGAATAATTTGTAAACATTTCAGGTTTAGAGCATTTCAAAGGCAGTCTCCATACTCTTCCTTCTGTTGGGTAAAGAGGTTTCCTGTAGGTCATCAGCAGCACCGACAGTGGGCCAAGTACTCATGGAAGTCTTCAGGTACTAAAGTTCCAGAAATTTATGTAAATTTGATGTTTTTGTAAATTTTATTCACTTCTTTGAAGCATATTTCACTTTGACCTAATGCACTGAACGTACAAACCTTGGCATTCTTTCTTGACAGTAGTTTGGAAACCAAGCATTGAAACATACTTTTTCTGGATAATTTTAGTGCTCATATGGTATAAAAAGGTGCTGAATAGCACCTGCATGGTTATTGTTTGCAAACTGTTCATTCAAACTGATTGTGTCTTCACACTAGAATTGCTTCATTTTCCTCAAACAGGTATAAATTCCTCTGGTAGTATTAAGCAATTTTTACTTGCTTATCAATGTAGGCCTGTCATTTTTTATATTTCTACCCAGAGAAAAATTTACTACTGTAAATGTGCAATAACTTTTTGTCTGGAGAGCACTGTTCTGCCACTGAAACCTCATCTGCAATAATGGAATCCATGCTAGAAATTTTTCTTAGTGTGTTGCAAACCCACTCAATTTCAAATATCTTTCCTAGAAAACTGTGGGTTATTTTTTTTTATGCTTCACACTAAGAATTTCCCCATTCTCCAAGTCCAAAAAGAGGATATAGGATATACTACTCTGCAGTAATTTCACAAAAAAAAACCAGATAGTGTTGTGAAAGAAATATTGTGGTAAATTATTTTTCATATTTGAAAGTGCTGCTGCAGATTATCACTATAGATGCAGATTATCACTATAGAAAATAGGAATAAATAGAACTTCTTAAGGAGTTCTCTTTAAAAAAACAAAACAAAACCAATCCCAAACCTAACTGAGTTTGCAAATCAGACATTTACTCGTGTGCCAAAGTCTGCAAAGATTTAAGGAAAGTATGAATTACTATTTCAGTTTGGATCAATTTATTGGCAGTCTGAATTTTCAATACAAGCTGTAGAAGAGGCAATTGCTCTCCTGAATAGATTAGATAAAAAATAGATAAAACTGCCCTTGAGTAGGTGAGAAGTCTGCAGGTAATTCTTGGGACATTTATGCATTCCCTGAAAATGCATTGCTCTCTGTTTTTCTCTAGTTGAATTCAAGAGCCTATGTGGGAATATTCCTGGCTTCACTTTTGACATCCATAGTGGAAAAGCTGTTGGTAAGTTTCACCAGTCTTATTTTAACCAAAAATTGTTTTGCATAATGTTAACCAAAGGAAACATTTCATATACTAAAGTGGTTAAATTTCATTTTGGAATTACAGTGGTGACATAAATTGACACCATTTTTATGTAAAATATTTCTGGATTTTTTTTTATTTCTACATTTTTTACAATATTTTGCTCACATGTCATTCTAGTTCATGATTTTGAGTTTCAATCAGTAAGATAAAAAGTTTTGCCTTCAAAAATACTGTGGGACTTCTCACATTTGTAAATTTTGCATCTTGGTCAATATTTAGTGTAGCTCTGTTTTGGTCACTTCCTGATCTTCATATGCCATTTTCTGTCATAATGGGCATGTGTGTGGTTGTATAATTTGTATAAATTGTGTAATTTCTGTAGAATAAAAGGAACATCTTCAACTCAGTTTTAAACATGGTGAAAATGAGAATCCTTGCAGTGTGTAAAGACATGATGAACTGTACTTAAAGAAGCTACTCTGCCTTTCAGACATTGATGAATGTAAGGAAATCCCAGGAATCTGTGCCAATGGAGTTTGCATCAATCAGATTGGCAGCTTCCGCTGTGAGTGCCCCACTGGATTCAGCTACAATGACCTGCTCCTGGTCTGTGAAGGTGATTTGAAATTTAATTATTTTCTCCTTAGCTCCCTTAAGCTTATCCTAAAGGGAAGGGGAACATTTAATTTGTGTGGTTTTTCAAAACCTAGGAGACAGACTATGAGCTTTTGTAGGGTTTGAGGTTATAAATCAGTTTAAGTGCGTGTCTTTAATATGGATGCATATGCACTTAATAAAATTTTTAATTGTTTTCTGTCAAGCTTCTAAGCAGATAGTGCTTTTGTTTTATTTTAGGGAGAAAATTTAATTCTGGTTCTTAGAATTTCTCAAAGAAAAGCATCTTGGATATTTTTTCTCCAACTTGTGTCTCTTCTGCTACAGCTTTAGAGGCAGATACTCATAGAAGCTAATAAAGTTTTGTGTGTTGTAAAGTCAGTAGGAGTTTTGTCATTTTTTTAAGGATTTTATGCTAACACGTGCAACCTAAAAAGCTGCAAAATGTGCCACTTATTTTTTCAGTTCAAAGACAAAAAGGAAGTAGTTTTTTTAATACAAAAATTTCTTTAGGCAGATGTTGAAAATTTGAGAAGTGACTTCGATGTGTGGTAAGTTGGATTCATGGGATCCTCTTTCATCCAAAAGGTTATGTGGGTGAAATGGTGTTGATTTTGCTTTTTGTGCACATTCCCTGCATGCAGAGCTGGAGGTCAGCTAGAGCTTTGTGGAGGGCTGAAGTTTCCTCTTGCACAGACAGACAGTACGGTGTAAATCTGGGGCAGGAGTGGTTTCTGATGTCTGAACTCTTGGTGTTTCAGATATTGACGAGTGCAGCAATGGGGACAACCTCTGCCAGAGAAATGCTGACTGTATCAACAGCCCTGGGAGCTACCGCTGTGAATGTGCTGCTGGCTTTAAACTGTCACCCAATGGTGCCTGCATTGGTAAGAAATCAGATGAGTTTCCTCTCCTGCTTTGGTGTGTGTGTGTTTTCTCTCAGCATCCTTTATTTTCTGTTACCTTGTGCATTCCACTGTTTTACTTCATAGCCATATTTTGCAGTAAAAGGAAAAAAAATACAGGGTTTTATTTTTAAAAGGACATTTTCTAGGTATCAGCCAAATCCTGACACCTCAAGGTACATAGGCAAGCAGTTCCTGTAAAATGAAGTTCTGTTATGATTCAGATTTACTAATAGATAATTATGAATCTGGTTTTAATCATAACAATGTATTGTAAAAAACATTGTCTAAAACAAGGATATAATGGAGGTCAATAACCTGCACCATCTGTTTTATGTTTTTGTTATAGATCGCAATGAATGTCTGGAAATTCCTAACATTTGCAGTCATGGTTTGTGTGTGGACATGCAGGGAAGCTACCAGTGTATATGTCACAATGGCTTTAAGGCATCCCAAGATCAGACTATGTGCATGGGTATGGAGGGAAAATACTTTTCTCTGTGTGGTTTGTTTGTCTGTGGGCGCTTTACTGGAGCAAAGATGAGTCTTAATTTTTTCAGTAGGTTATACTGACATTAAATGTCTGATTCAGGCGTTTCTGGGGATTTTTTCATGGATTAAGTCTGTGAAGTTGTCCTTGGAGGGGTTAAATTGGCTTGAGAAAATAACTCAGAACAAACCAGTGTGTTCAGAGATAGCTTCATGTTACTGAAGAAACATTTTTCCAGAAATACATCATAATGGCTTATTCAACAGAAAGTTTTATAGGATGTATCAGAGAGTGATAGAGGTGGGAGCTAAAACCACACATTTTTCAAGGATTTAAATCTATTGAGTTCATGTGTCGTTTAATAAACAGAATCCCATTTTTAATGTAACTTTTGTACTAATTTCTTGTGAAAATGATGACATGATAGAGATTATATAAGAAATAAGACTGAACAATAAGAAAGTTCTAGTTCTTTTCATTCATAATCAGTTCTACAAGGTTTTAAAACAAAAAGGTGATGCATTTTAACTTTAAACAGGTGTTTAAAACCTATTCATAATGTAATACATATTCACATTTGTCTAGACTCTTCTTGTATTTAAACTAAATCACATTTGTCAGATGATCAGAGAAGGATATTTGCGAAAGTGACTTGTTTGGACGATGCAGAGTTTTGAATAACTATGAGGACAAAAATCTCAATAGCTTTCAGATCCCCATGATACTCCAGAATTTTCTGTAACACACTGCAGGAGACATCAAACTTTACTGCCTTTTAAAAATGAATGTTTGCAAAAGTTTGTAAGCAGTCTTTGTNGCTCTGAGGTAAGATATGTACATAACAATTACCATGTCAGGGCTGTGATGCTTAAACCTTTATACTCAGTCCTGATCACTTTTATATGATAAATAAATAAAGAAATGTTAGTATGGAAAACAAAGAGACAGAATGCCTTCAGATATCTGCACATACACATTAATTTTTACATGTAACAGTACCTTTTATTTTAAAATACACACAAAATTATATCATGTACTGTTTTCCTCTGTGTACTGAGAAGCTGTAAAAGCCTGTAGCATAAACACAAAATGTGACAGATGAAACGAGGGGCCAAAGTTCAAAATATTGCAATTATGCACAGACAACACATGAACCCATATCTGAGAAAACCAGTTCCCACATGCAGTTTGTCTCTCCTTGCAGATGTTGATGAGTGTGAACAGTGTCCATGTGGAAATGGAACCTGCAAGAACACAGTTGGATCATACAATTGCCTGTGTTATCCAGGATTTGAATTAACTCGTAATAATGATTGCGTGGGTAAGAGACCTAATCCAAGCTTTTATTTTTATTGCTGCTGGCTTGGCATACCAGGGAGGACACTGTGTAGTTGAACAGAAGAGATGTCAGGGTGTGAAGAAAGTTAATTTGAGCACAGTAGCTTCTGCTGTTACCAACCCTAGAGGTTAATCCTTTCTTTCATGTTTTAAACTAAATAAAAATGTTTTTTAATTGCAGCCTATTGAGATAATATAATACAATATTATGCTAAATATCTGGACTACTGGGGCAACTTTCAGTTCACTGATGTTTTAATGCTTCTCTCTACTCCTTTAGACTTCTTGGCATTTGCACCACAGGCACCACTTTCTATCCTACCACCAGTGCTGCTGCTTCATGAATTTAAAATAATTCCTTCATTTCACCATTTTGCTTGACTCTTGCACAGGGGGAGAAAAAAGAAGCAGTCCAGCAGTAAGAAAGCCAGGACAGCTGATCTGTAACCTGCCAGATCTGTTTTCCTAAAATGAGTGAAGTTACACAGAGCTGACACAGGCATTGCTAATTCGCATTCTTTATAGCACAGGGCACCAGAGTATCTGATGAGTTTGGACTACTTTAATTCCTGGATTTTTGTGATAAAGCAACCATCAATTTCCTGGGCTGAGAAAAAGACTCATAAGTCTCAAGATCTTCCTTGTGTGAGCATAAACAGAGAAAAGAGGGAGACTTTACACTCCTTCCTGCTACAGAAGGAAGACACAGCAAAAGCTAATTGTTCCTTCAGCTTCAGGAGAGAATTAGTACATCTTTAAAAGGGCATTTTAAATCCTCTTATTGTCCAGAAAAGAAAAAAAATTAAAGTAACGAGAATGTGCTGCAAAGTGCAAATTTTTCAACAAGCATTTTAAAACATCATTGTCAGAACTGTTATGAAGGGGAAAATCATCCAGTGGAAAGCAAATTACATAGTCCAGATTTTGAGATTGGAAGGTTTTTAGGAGGAAACTAAAGTGCATATGGATCCAGATAAAATCCAGAACACCCGATTTTCTCCTCTCTTGGTAGACTTGGTGTTATGTAGTCCCTTAGCATTAACTGAATGTCTCCAGATACAGTAACTGAGGTGATGCTATAAGCCTGGAAATTGAAATATCCTATAAAAAATGTATGGTTTAATTAGAACATGCACCTTTAATGCTCGAGTGACAGTTACTTTCCATCAACTGTCAGCTGATTTCTTGTGGCTATGCAATGTACCTCTTCCACAGAAATACTAAGTAATGAAACTTTGAATGTGTTTATAACATACTGTATGTAGCATGCTGGGACTCAACTCTCACTTCTTGGATTCAATTTTGATTTTTTTTTTATCAGATATTGATGAATGCAGTTCCTTCTTTGGTCAGGTGTGCAGAAATGGACGGTGTTTCAATGAAATTGGTTCTTTCAAATGTTTATGTAATGAAGGATATGAGCTTACTCTGAATGGCAAGAACTGTGTTGGTATGTATGAAAGCACATGATGTTCAAGTACTGACGAGCTGAAAGAAACTAATAGCTCCCATGTACAGGGAAGCAGCATAGTCTGACTATCTAAATATCAAATGATAATGATAGAGACTTAAATGAAAACACAGTGGAAGTAACAGGATTTTTTTGGAGTAGTTGTTGGTCTTCAAGCAATTAATTGCCTTAGAAAAAGAAAATTAGTACAGAACTTTTATTTTTCATGTTTTGTTACTATAAGAATTACAAGATTGTAAATCTGTCTTGATTTCCTCCTCTCCCCAAAGATACCAACGAGTGTGTGGCACTGCCTGGTTCGTGCTCTCCTGGCACCTGCCAGAATTTGGAAGGATCATTCAGGTGCATCTGTCCACCAGGATACAAAGTAAAAAGTGAAAGTTGTATTGGTAAGGCAAGTTGTTCCTGTACAATTCAAGAATATGTATATGTTCTAATTCGGTAGAAAGCAGTTGTACCCTAATAGTTGTGAATGTTTCCTGACTTAAAATCAAGGTGACAAGGAGCAGGTATGAAAAGTCTTCAGGAAGAGGTTTTAAAAAGGAAGGCAGAAGAACATTTTGTGCTTTATAGTACTCTATTTTGAGCATTGATTTCTTCATTAATGCAAACAAAAATACTTCTAAAAAAAGTATTTTATCTTTCAGCCATTTTTGAAAAAATAAGATTCATGAAACAGATATGCTTACTGTACATATATAATTTTTACAAAAAATTATTGGCAATCAGTGCATGAATTAAGCATTTGGTTTTAGAGGGAAATGAAGTTTAAAAGTCTTGAAAAAATTATGGCCCTTATAGGAACAATCAGTTAAGTCAGTTTCTTCTAACAACTGTTTTCTGGTTTTATGTTTTGTATAATGCCTCTTAAGTGCTGAGATTCACAGGAGGGAAGGAGGATACAGCAGATCTGTCATCAATTTTTATGTTCTAGTTCATTCATAGAGATCTCACTTAAAGGCTTGAATGCCATTCAGAAGCTGAATGTGACATACTGAACTAAGATTTTCTGTGACAGAGAACAAGAAGTAAATCCAAGCTACTGTTTCCTTTTCCAGCAGAGCAAAGCATGAGATACTGTGAATTTATTGGGCATTTAAGGTTTGTCTTACTGCCACCTAATTTGTGTGACTGCAGGAACAGGAACCATTTAGAATTTTTTGTCTTGAACAACAGGATTTATTTTTCTAAGGCCCGGAGTTCTCTCAGCCACTTCTATGATGCCACCAATAGTTTGCCTGCCAATTTCGTAATTTCTTTTGGCAGCTGCTGATTCCATATTAGCAGTTACGTTTGAGGTGAATTCAAATCACCTACCATTCTAAAGTCATGAATGTAAAATAATGAAAGCTTTTGGTTTTCAAGGGATGTTACTGTTAATGGTCACTTTAGTATCTTCTCACAATCTATGTTTTTGAGAGCATCAATGACTGCCAGACAGATTTTTACCAAAACTG
>VZTB01015797.1:106555-124040 GCA_013397245.1 Thryothorus ludovicianus
TTTTTTTTTTTTTTTTTTTCTGGAACCAAATCAAGTCACACTAACTGGAGGTGTCATCTTTTCTAAATCTTAACACCCACAAGTGAAGATGATACTGCTTTTCTCTTTCAGAATCCAAGTATCTGTGGGATGATGAGGTCAAGGATGTAGCAGACTCCTGGGGCTTGCAGATGCTTAGATTTGTTAGCTGCATCATGCTGACCTATTGTCTCTCAGACTAGAAAACACCAATATTTTTGTGTTTGCTTACCAGATGAAAACGAATGCTCCAATCCTCACACATGTGGCTCTGCTTCTTGCTACAACACCCTGGGAAGCTACAGGTGTGTCTGCCCGTCTGGGTTCTCCTATGACCAGTCCTCCCATGCTTGCCACGATGTGAATGAGTGCTCTTCTGCCAAGAACCCCTGCAGTTATGGTTGCTCCAACACTGAGGGTGGTTATCTTTGTGGCTGCCCACCTGGCTATTACAGAGTTGGACAAGGGTGAGTTTCTCCATGCTGCCATTCACCAAAGACACAATCAGAAGGTGTAGAGGAGCAAATGAAGGACAAGATGCTAAATCCTTTCTACTTTTGCACAGAATATCCAGAAAACAGAAAAAAATTACATGCAACGTAGTATTCATTTTAAATGCAGCATATAAATAACATTGAACAACAAGTTCTGCTTTCTCCCCCAGTCATCAGCACATGAACTCCTTCACAGACCTGCTTGGTGGGGATTGATAATGCATAAGGATGGGTACCATGTGTACTGAGATAATTAAGGGGTTTAAGTATCAATGGTCAATCCGGAACATTAAACACAAATTAACGTTGTTCTGGTATAGAACAATGGGTAAATTCTGTAGTCCCCAGACTTCAGGGCAGGCTGGCTTTGTACATTCTCTGTAGAACTTGTACATGAAAATTAATCAGGCTATAAAAGCCTTTGGCCAGCATTTGTTTCCCTCAGTAAGTCACTCTAGTGTGAAGGAACTTAATACACAGCCCTCCTGCTGAGGAAAGGGCAAGGAAGGTGATACAGATGCTGTGACACAGATTACACACACTCCATTTAAAAAGGACAGTTCATAAAACTGCTAGAAGTAACTAAAACAGATGTTTTACATCCACAGACACTGTGTCTCAGGGATGATATTTAACAAAGGCCAGTACCTACCACTGGATGGAGATGCTGATGAAGAGAATGCTTTGTCTCCTGAAGTGTGTTATGAGTGCAAAATCAATGGCTACACCAAAAAAGACAGCAGGAAAAAGAGAAGTGCTAACACTGTATGTACCAGGATAAAAAAGCACTGTAATGTTTTTAGAGGTATTTTTAGAGATATGACACCAGTAGTAGATTGAGGGAATCTTTAAAACAGGCCATATTCAGTGGTGAAATTCTCTTTTCTTCCCCTGTCTCAACCTGGGTCCTGCTGGCAGTAATAATTTGACAGTAAGAAACATCAACAGCTGTGAGAGAATGAAATTTTTAAAGTTTGCAAAGATTTCTTTGTAGTGTAAGATGTGGTCTAGCTCCTCAGAGTACATTCAGGGGAATAGTTCTCCGTTAATTACAGAGAACTGAGAAACTGGTCATGTCTTCAGCATGTTCTGCTGCCAGGAGGAGGTTGGACAGCATTTATGGTCTGGGACAGTTAAACAGATCTCCTTGCAGAAGGTCATTTTAGTCTTGGTGTCTGTTCCATAACTCCTCAAAGAGATGGGGAATTAGACTTGGCTGATTGAAGTGCAATATTTACAGAGTTGATGAAGTTTTTAAAGAATTCCACATCAGATTTGATTTTTTTCTTGCTGCATTTTGTGGGCTTATAGCAGTAAGTTACAGGAACTCATACCTAGTTTGTAATTGTTTTATCTTGTTACTAAGCTTCTTAAATACCATTAACCTTGTCAGTTTCTAGAACTTTCTAGGCAGTAAAAGTGGCATCCATAACTATGTGAAAAAAGAAACACTTGTTAATCACTGTCATCATTTACGGGGTTCAAGTATTTAAAACACTGCATTACTTGCTCCTGTCCAGAAATTTTTCTTACTTTCACTATGCATTTTTAGTTGCATTACATACAGTACAGTAGAGTGCAGTATGGAATTTTCAGAGAAGATTTCAGGGACTTTCCATGCAGTGTTGTGAAATGCATTTCTCTATTGTTTCTGTTGGTCATAAGAACATAAGAACTGTGGGTCCTGTGTGTAAACACAGTAGATTCCTCCTTGTGGTGGTGCATTCCCCCCTCCTCCTGTCCAGACTGGAGTGCAATCTGAGAAATCCTTGTCTTGCCTCAGCCTTGAAAATTAAATCTGGCTTTTGCTGCTACCCTGATGATTTTTTTAAGTGGTCTCAAACACTTGTTCATAACATTCCTCTACATAGCCTCTTTGCAAGCATGATGTTAAACAGGTTCTCAAAGTAAGGTGATATTCTTATTCATATTCTTGTAAGGCCTGCATGAGGCCTTGAGGATTTACAGGATGGGTTGTATGGAATCAAGGCAAAAATTATTAATTAACCTTGTCATTAATGGAGTTCAAGCTGTCTAATTTAATAAACAATAAGATTGAATTTAGCAGCAATTTTTAATTGAGCAGCAATTTTATATAAAAGAATACAATCAAGTATATTATATAATTAAGCATAGTCAAAGATTTGGCAGTGATTGGTTAAGTATAATCAAGGTTCAAATAAAGCATAAGCAAAACCGATCAGAGTGTGGCGAGGGCTTCTCACCCTGCCTCATGTACAAAACAAAATAACCCAAAACCCACACTCTTATACTGCATGCTAATACATATTCATCAATATTTCCTGTAAATCTCCTCCTATTTTCAATTCTTAAAATGTACATCACTATATTGCATTGCACATTCTCCACTTGTAGTTAGGGGGTTGTCTAACCTTTGGGGGTCTTATTTTTCATGAAGGCCTTTTGGTAACCCTACAGGTAGCACATGCACACTAAGCTTTGTTCCAAAATTATGTTCCAAAAATATATGCCTCATTATTTCATAGATAAAAGCACAACTCAGATTCTGTACCTGGAAGTGTCCCAAATTGGATCATCCCAAGGCTAAATCTTCTTTGAGATCTCAATACTGCATCCTGCATCCTACTCGTCTCGTGTAACATCTGCAAAAAGGCCCCATCTGTTTTGTACCACTAATCGCTTTTATTTCCTTTCTTAGTTTGTAACAATTATTTTCTATTAATATAGTTGCAATTTAGTTGATATAGTTGCAATTTAGTTAGCACGAATATATTCATTCATCACATCCTTATCACTCCTGCTCTAAACACTCTTCCCCCATCCAGCCGGAGCAGATGAGCTGGGNGATAAAAGCACAACTCAGATTCTGTACCTGGAAGTGTCCCAAATTGGATCATCCCAAGGCTAAATCTTCTTTGAGATCTCAATACTGCATCCTGCATCCTACTCGTCTCGTGTAACATCTGCAAAAAGGCCCCATCTGTTTTGTACCACTAATCGCTTTTATTTCCTTTCTTAGTTTGTAACAATTATTTTCTATTAATATAGTTGCAATTTAGTTGATATAGTTGCAATTTAGTTAGCACGAATATATTCATTCATCACATCCTTATCACTCCTGCTCTAAACACTCTTCCCCCATCCAGCCGGAGCAGATGAGCTGGGCAAGCCTGGGCACGGAGAGTCCCCTGGAGGTGCGAGCGGCGCTGTCCGGGCCGGGCAGCCGGGAGCCCATCCTGGAGCTGCTGCCGGCCCTCAGGCGCCGTGTGCGCTACGCCATCTCCCGCGGCGGCGGGCGCGGAACCTTCCAGCTGCGCCTGAGGGACGGCGCCGGCCGCCTGCACGCCGTGAGGGGCAGGGCA
Source organism: Thryothorus ludovicianus (assembly GCA_013397245.1). Classification (NCBI taxonomy): domain Eukaryota; kingdom Metazoa; phylum Chordata; class Aves; order Passeriformes; family Certhiidae; genus Thryothorus; species Thryothorus ludovicianus. The sequence continues at coordinate 110,412 of VZTB01015797.1, forward strand.
GCGCCCGGGCGGCACGCCCTGGAGATCAGCGGCGTGCCCCTGCGCCCGCAGGAGGAGATGGAGCAGCGGGAGAGCCGCCCTGAGGACAGCTACCTCCGCGGGGAGCCGGCAGAGGCCCTCAGGGTGAGGCTGTGGGTGCACGTCTATTAGCCATGGCTTGACCCTTCTGTTCTACACCCCCGAGAACATCTGCTTCTCAAAGCGACTCTGCTTTGGAAAAACAGAGTTTTCTACGCGTGTTTTGGGGGAGGGAGGCAGAGGGGAAGAGCCCTTCCTTTCCATCCTGCCAGGACTGCAGAGCCACCCGTTTGGGAGGGTGACTTGAAACTCTGCCACTGCCAAAATTTATATTACAAGGGCAAATCATGGTTACTGTATCTTTTATATAACCTCAATTTAATGTATATTAAAAAAGATAAAGTTCAATTAGTCATCATATGGCATTAAATGGCACAAAAATGTGAGCAATTTTTTTTTCCCTCTTAGCAGTCTCTAACACTTTGGGTATTTCGCTATACTTCCTAATGGAAAAAAAAATTGTAGAAGTTTATTTATTTTTAATGCAGTAATATATGGAGAAAATAACAAATTATGTAAACAAAAAGGGAGACTTACTTGTTTTTCTCTAGTTTCATAAATTTGATCTATAACATTTGAGAGGTACTTTCTTAATCAAGAAAAAAAGAAGTAGATTTGAAAGTTGTTTTCTTTTCTACTTGGACCAGCATCCAAACAGTATGTGAGTAATTCTAAAATATATCAAAGCTGAAAGATCACCGTAGTAGGATATTCTGAAGTGAAAAACTGTAAACTGTTCACATAGTAGGATATTCTAAAGTGCTCTTGCAAATGAGAACTAAGTAAATAAAAAAAAAGGGAAAAATACATAGGGTACAAGTACCACAATATCAGTCTCTGCAGAGATCATATTTCACAGCAGCCCAGTGGGATTGTGTTCTGAATCATCCAGCAAATAGTGGAGGAGGCAGAAGCCCTGTAGCAAAATACCTGGGCTGTTTTTAACCCCTTTGCAGAACCAAACTGTGCTGCCCTTCCCTCAGTGACCTCATGAGCCAGCACAGGCAGCCACACTTCATGCTCAGAAAGGGTGCTCCACAAACTGGCATTAATTCCTGCAGGCAGCTGAAGGAAATGTCTCTCAGAAGAGAATGTTTCACTTTTGGGTGCTGGCTCAAAACAAGGGTGCATTTCCTGAGCCCTGAATGTGGTGTGAGGACTGCAATACCTGCAAACTCAGTTACTGCAGCGCAGGTGAGGAATGTTACATATTTGAAGTTCATTTGTTAGAAATCTCATTAATGCTGTAGTTATACATGTCTCATTTTCTCATAGCCTGTTCTGTAAAAAAGATGATTGTACAATTACTTTTTAGTTAACTTTAGTGTTTGGGTTTTTTTTTTCTTTTTACATTTTGTACTGTCATGTGTTAAATGTATGTCTCAATGGTGCTTTCTGTGACAGCTGGTGCCTGTAACAGGCCATGCAACAGAATTCATATGTGAAAGTAGCCAAGGCACTTCCAGGATTGTTCCAGTTGCATGTAGTTGCTGACCAAAGACTATACCAAGTTAAACTCAGTGATTTTTCTTCTCTTTTGTTGAGTTTGGGGATTTTGAAAAGAGATGTTATAAGGAAAAAACCTTTCTCTTGAGCATTTGTATCATTAGGACAACTTTTCTTGCAATAAAGCTTATTTTGGGTTAATTTTTGTCCTTTTTTTCCATTCAGAGTTTAACTGGTGATTGATTTTAAGCAATAGCCAATACTGGGGGCTGGAACCAAATTGATTCAACATTACTTGCAGATATGGTTGTGCAAGTTTCATTAGGATTCAGAGCTGCTTCTGGGTAAAATGACCGATGTTTATAGAAATAAGGAGACCTCTAGGGCTCTGATAAATATGTACAGGACAGCATTGACTTTAAGGCTAAACAACTGGAATAGGTGGCTTGAAAGAAGGCTACTCTTGCTCCAAAATGGGAGCTTTCCAGGACATACTGCAAGAAGAGCCATCAGACTGCACACAGCAGAGCATTTTGTCCTTTGCTGTCAAACTCTCAGGACAGAAAGCAGTAGCAACACTCACCCATGACTTCTCTGAGGCTACAGATTGTGGAGGGTTTTATTGGCAGGGATTATTTACATGTGCTGTGCGCACTTGTTAGATTTTTGTAGCTTTTTTTTTAAGAAACTATCATCAGATAACACCTGCATTAACTAATTACGCAGTAAGTACAAGATATGAAAGAAGTCTTAATCTCTTTTCTAGAAAGGCAACATTTATCATCCACCATTGTAAATTGCATAACACAATCATGTACAATCCCAGAAAGAAGTCACTCCCTGCTTCAAATCCAGATGAAAAAAATAACTAGAATTAAAAAACAAAAATTACCAAGGAAGAAATCAAAAACCTCTTTGCAATCCAGACTGTCACAAGTATATTTCTATACCCATTTCTCTAAATTCTACCTTTTTACAGCTTCTAGTCTTAATGAAAAACATTTAATGAGAAAACTAGCTGCCCATGCACAGACAGACTGGTGTCTCAGGAAGCTACAGAGCCCCCAAGTCTGTTGCTAAAAGTAAAATTAAAATCTTGCTATTAAGAGAGCCTGCAGTATCTCATGGCAAGTGAAACCAAGATTTTAGTGACTATTTGTAAGACCTAAGGTAAGCCTAGGCAGCAGGGACTTCAGTTATAACTGTCTATACTGTGTACTACAGAAACAGGTTTGATTAAAATCTTTTAGTCTAATCATCAAAATAAATTAAAAAAACAATTTCTATTACTTGCATAATATGTCTGGTTTGCCATCTGTAATCCCACAGGACAAAATTGTATAAAAGGCTCTATTAGACCCATACAATCCTTTCTACTTAAACTGTTGACATAGCTAGGCATAGGCAGGCAGCATTCCGGAAAGGCTGCAGGATTCTTTTGTGGGATTTTATTGTACTGACTTGGAACCAGCAGGGCTGGTTCCAGTCACAGCTCGGACTTTATTTTACACATTTGCACCCGTTATTTCTTGTATGGCTCTTTGGGGTCTGTCTTTATCTGGTGTCCTTTTTAGGTATCCCCCCTGCTTTGGAGTAATCAAACTATCATTTTTTTGCACAATAACTTCTGCTTTGTCAGCCTTGCAGAGCTGAGCTGGCATCCAGCTTGTGTTTTGCATGACTTCTAAGTTACATCATTCATCCTCTTCTTCAAGGCTGTGCTGCTCTGTTCTACAGTACTTATTAAGTCCCCCCCTTTTCTTGAGACAAATGTTCCTTATGGGAACCAGTTTCTTAATACCTATATTTAGTTTTACAGCATGTCATCTTGAGCTAAGGGGCTTTAGCTCTTTTGATTCTGGAATAATGTATCTACAATTTTACTCTGTCCATTGCAAAGCAGTAAAAGTTGTCAACAGAACTTGGAAAGGTCCTGCTCTGGCTTTAGCAGAGCACTTCCCTAGTCTTTCAAGTACACCCAAACTTCTGGTTGTTCACTGGTATGTCCAGTGCTTGGCCTGGAGGTCAACCGTGCTTGCTGTAAATCGTGTAAAGTTTTACTAAGAGATATGAAGTAACTATTCAAATCAACCTCTCCTTATATGTGTGTGTTTCCTGAAATGTGTGGTATTTGGCAGAGTCAACCATAAGGGCTGACTTTGCTGGTGCCCCATGGCTGAATTCTAATTCGGAGCAAAAGGTGAGGCTTGGACCCATGTCAAGGAGGTTTCCTAACATGTTTTACCCAATTGCAATTTGACTGTATAATTCATTCTCTCTACTTTGCCACTAGCTTGGGGCCTATAAGGGTTATGAAGATCCCAAGCTATTCCCAAGGATTTTCTAACCTATTGTACCCCTGCTGCAATAAAATGGGAATACTGTAGCAGTGTTTTGTCTGTTAAATGATGTTTTTATTATTTAGTTTGTTCCATGTACCGCCATGTTTTCTCTCCTTTGGTTCCTCCCTGTTCTTTCCCCACCCCAGTGGCATGTCTGTCACTTGGGGACCCTTCCCAGAGTCTGAAAAGTTCTCTGGAGCGTGTTGAGTGATAGGCTACTGCTGGGGAAACCCCCTACCCCCCTGGGGTGATTAGCTGCTGGCAATGTCAATCAGTAGGCAAAGTCACACCCAAGGATTCCCCATTGGTCAACCCTTAGCCGCTTCCCTTTTTCTCAGGTCCCTTTATAAATTGTTGCACTGATTTGCTCGAGGTTCTTCCTTGCTGACACTCTAAGGTGGGGAAGTGCCATGGTGGCCTCCAATAAGCTCATCGATGCTGTCCCCAGACAGAGTCCTCTTTATTTCTTTGCCGTCGTCACCACGGTCGCCTCACTCCAGGCACATGTTTACACCACACCTGGGATTCCAGGTCAGTTTGCTCAGCAGGATAGGTGAGCTGACCTGAGGCTTGGCACGGCACTTAGGGCTAGCTGGCAAGCTGTTTTAGTGGAACCCTCGACAGAGGCAGACCCCATTATAGAACACCTATCTGGTGATATTCCCAAAGGTACCCCAAATCTGGGTGTTACTTGATTCAACAGTGTTTTAGCCACTTCCCTAGAATGGCTGGTGCAACGAAGGAAATCTGGCCACCCAGAAAAGGTATCCACCAGAACTAGGAGAGATTTATAATCCCCTTTTCTGGGAATTCAGTAAAATCCATATGCCAGTACTCACTTGGAACAACTCCAGATTTTTGGAGTCGTGATTGTACAATCTGAGCCATTACAGACCCAATCATAGATTCTTGCAGATGTTTCAAAAGTTTTTCAGTACTCCAATGAGTGGCTCTGTGTTTACAATCCACTATTTCACTCAAGAATGATTCTGGGACTCCTCTTTACCCGGCTGGGATAACTGACCAGCCTTGTGGATCAAATCTTGATTCTACAATTTCAATTAATTGACAGTCCCTAGCACTATACTCTGGTTTTTGTTCTGGGAGAGATATCTCTGGCAAGGGTATTAAAGACAAAACTTTGTTTTCTAACATGTCTTTTTCTGCAGCCTTGTTGGCTAAATGTTTCCCCAATTCCAGTTTGGTCTTACCCACTTGGTGTGCTCTGCAGTGCCTTATGGCAACTTCCAGGGGTTTCTGGACATTTTCAAGTAAACCCAAGATCTGNAGGTTGTGGAGTCACTGCATATCAGAGTTGGATAGGAAGGTTGAGGGCACGGTCCTGTGACAGACCAACTGCTCCTGCTGCCCACTCTGCCTTTGCAATCTGGTCTGTTGTGGGTGTGCAGCTGCAACAGGATTTCCTGTGGGAAGAGGTACCACCACTGACATGGCCCTCAGACTCCAGGGACCCATGGCTGTGCCTCCCAGCATAGGGGTGTCACACATGGTGGGGCACCAGGGGAAGGGAAAGAGCATTAGAGGGAGAGAAGCCGGTGTTCAGGCATTATGTGAGGGAACTAACAGTTTCTTTCCTTTTGCTTGAATAAAGAGTTCCAAGAGCCCTGCTAGAGCTGCTGGTGGATTGGGCTCTTGCCGGGCTGGGCAGCACCCCTGGGGCTAAGGTCCCTCCTCCTTTTGGGGCACCAAGTCCACTCGGGCAAGTGGCTCCTGCTCCAGCCAGGAGCAGAGGTGCTGTGCCTTCAGCCTGGGCACAGGTACCTGCCACTGTCCCCACCTCTTGCCACAGGTCCTCCTGATGCTGATCCTGCACTTCAGGGATGGGCACAGGTGGGGAGTGCCTGTGAAGCCCAGGGCAGGGGGTAGAACATTGACTGCTCTCGATGAGTTGTCTGGAAGTGACACCCTTTTCTGCCAATCAACACTTGTCAGTGTTTCTGTGTTTGTACTAATAAGAAGGGTAGAGTGTAGGTTTGTGGTTTAATGGAGAGCAAAGTGGTGACTGAATTCAATTGATTTCAATTTTTTCTTTCATGGCATTTTGTCTGTGAAAAGTCTGAAAATCAAGGACATCATTTTGGAAACGCTCAGAATTCACTGTCTGTGACCTCGATACTAGCCAAGTGACTCTTCAGAACCTTGAACTGAGTAAGCAAAGGCATGAACTCTTGGCTTTCTTTAGAGGAAGAAGAAAACCAAACTCAAACCTGTTTTCAGAATCCTCTTTAAAATCTGACTTATTCAAGAAAGTATAATTTGGAATGTGCAGATTTTGTTTATCATTCATTCAGACACCTGTGAAGTCAGACCAATAATACACTCTTTAATGACACAGCTGATTGACATAAAATCACTTGAAATCTTGGCCTCAACTTTCTATGATATTTTGAATATGAGAATGTCCATTTGAGGGTGGAACAGAATGTATTGGCACAATTCCTTTATGGTTTTGTTTTTTCAACACATAGGTTATCTCATTTCCCCTTCTTTAGCCTTAAGCATTAAAATCAACCATCTGCTTTGGAAATGCAGCTCAAGCGTAACTGTTTCTGCTATTTTGCTTAACTTTTTTTGATGAGTTGAAAATATGCAATTGTAATTTGCTTTATAGAATCTTTGTCATTGTGGGACTCAAAAACGACCACAGGAGTTTCTCCCACCATAGATTTTAAAATATTATTATAAAGACTGTTTGGCAATATTTTATTTTTACTTTCTGTGTAACTTTATTAAATCTGTACATTAAAACAAACATTACCTAGCAGGTTGTCAGTCCAATTACAGCAGTTGCTTTCCAGCAGGCTAATTTTTCTGTAGGACTAGATAAGGACAGTAATTACTTAGGAAAATGTGTTTTCCACTTTGTTGCAGTGTAGGAATGGTATTCCCCCATTTAGTGGGAAACACACTGAAACACCTCAGACCATGTGCCACTCACTGACTTCCCCACCACTTTACCTGTGGCAGGATGGAGAGGAGAGCACAAATAGGTAAAGATCACAGGTTAAGATAAGAACAATTTACTAGAAACATCAGTGAAATAAGAACACAAACGGTAATAACAACAGTAAAAGTAGAGGGTACAAGAGGTGAACGAGTCACACACAGTCGTTCACCACATGGAACTTGGCACACCCTACGACTTATGGCACACCGGCCAAGGGAGAACAGATCCTTCCCTTTCTCCCTGCCATGTAGGAGGTGGTATCCAATACTCCAAGGTCCTGGCTGTGCTCCTCCTGGCTGCTGCAAAAATTACCCCTGTCCTGCCTGGATCCAGGACACAGGATCTGCCCTGCGGGTCCTGGCTCTTGCTCTGGGTGAGAGATCCCCGTGGCATCTGTGCCGGCAAAAGGGACTTGGGGATGGCCTCTTACTTATTGGCATTCCCTGCTCTGTCCCTACCCTAGCTTCCTTTTTGCCTCCAGAAAACTTTGAACAGAAGTAGCGCTTAAGTACGGTTCTGCACATACTGAACTGGCAGGAAGGTGACTCACATGTCACTCTTGGCATACATGCGGCAAGGACAAAGCAAGTTTTTGAGGGGCCTGGGTTTCAAAGGCATTCACTCGTGCAATATGGGCCCTGTTCCTGAGAGGCACGACCAACAGCGGAGCAGTCTAGAGTGGAGAACAGGGGGATCTCCTGAGCCAGGGGAACCCTGCGGGAGCAGAGAGACGCAGACAGCGGGCGGACACCAAGAGACACCTGCTGCTGGAGCAGAGGCAACACGAGGACACGCACACTGGTGTGAGCTTGCTATGCTGTATTGGCAAAGCCAGGCCCGTGTCATGGCTGGNNNNGGGCATGATGGTTTTGGATGAGTGCTGTGTGTGTGTGTGGCTGCCCTGCTTTTTTATACAGGTGCTGGGGCAGAGCACATTGTGACAGAGCCAACACCGACTGTGAGGTCACAATGGAGTAAGCAGTACATATGCATTCTGTTTCTCAGAAATCAATAAATGTGTATAAATTGCTTGAGTCTGCACAGTTAGTCTCTGAGGGTCTAAATGGGGGTCTTTAGAGACTCTGGGTGGTCGCTGAGCTTTTGGACTTTGGTTGACCTTTCATTGTGACCTTCCATAGAGCATTTTCCTCTTGGTTATCTGAGCTGTGCAGTATGTTCTTGAACAAACTGCATTGCTCTGGCTTAACTTGGAACATAGGTGGTGCCAGGGCTCTCAGTGTTCCACAAACCACTACTTCCTCCTAAGCTATTTGCAACAATCCCCCACTTAAGTGACTTTCAAGATTTATCTTGGAAGTCTCACTTCTAAAACTCATTTTCTTATCTATGATAATAATGTTTGTCATTACAAATATTTGCAAAACATCTCATGAAAGCTGGAGAATGTTGAACTATTACACCAAAATAAAAAAGCAAACTGCAACAATTCCAACACGGAGTAAAGGTCTGGTAGCCATGAGGAAAGCTGGTTGCACCAAGAGTGGGGACTTTTAGTTTTCTTCCATTCTTAAATTGGTCTTTTGGATTGAGAATATTCCAGCAAATCCATCAACATTCTCATAGCAAATCCAGCAATTTGTAACCTTCACAGTTTCCAAAAGGTTGGTTTTCAAATGTAATAGGTTTTTTCACAGCTTACCCTTCATGACTTATCTTTACTTTTTGGCATTTCTTCTAAATAATTCCACACAGCATCAAAGAGATAATATTTTCATGCTTTAATGCATTTAAGCTTCAAATCCTCTGATGACTCTATTTTCCCCTCTAGTTCCTCAGTGTTGGGGCTAGCTTCCCTCAGGGGGAGGTGTATCAATGCACTGATCCCATCCCCTTCTATTGCTGCAGGAGTGCTTAGGAGTACTTGAAATGGTCCTTTCCACTTTTCCTTAAGTCCCTCGTTGCTCTGCATTTTGACATAGACACAGTCCCCAGCTGAGCATCTGAAGTCATTAAGGACTGATGAAAACTGCAAAGATAAGAGAACTTTTCTGAAAGATAATACATATGCTTTTAAATTATCATTTTCTATCACATGACTTACTCCAGAAGGGAATGTAACTTGGTAAGGTGTTCCATAGAGCATTTCATATGGGCTCATTTTTTCTTTAGAAGCCACTTGAATTCTGATTCTCAGTAGTGCAAGGGGAAGCGCCTTTGGCCACTTCCATGTGGTTTCCTGGCAAATTTTACTCATTTTTGGTTTTAGACTCTGATTTGTTCTCTCACCCTTGCCACTGGGGTAAGATCTCCATGGGCTAAGTAGGTCCCATTTAACCGGGAGTGTTTTGCATAGATTTTGTGTTGTTTGAGCTATGAAATGAGAACCTCTATCTGATGACATTCTAAATGGGATCCCTAACCTGAGTAGTATTTCTTTTATTATTACTTGAGGAACTTCCCTAGCTTTGTTGGTGTGACAAGGAAAAGCCTCTGGCCATGCAGAAAATGTATCTACAAAAGCTAATAAATACCTATATCCTTCTTGTTGAGGTAACTCAGAAAAATCTCTTTGGCATTAATCTCCTGCACTACTTCCCTTTTTTGTGATTCCTAAGGACAACCTTTTGTAAAACTGTGCATTGCTCTATAAGCAGGTTTTACATTTGCTAGCTATACTTGACACACTCCCTGTCAGGTAATGCTAAGTACCTGCCTTTTCAATACCCCAATGAGTTTCTTTGTGCTTGTCTTCTGCAATTTATCTCATGATTGCTTGAGGCACTTTAACTTGTTGGTTTGTTGCTACCCACCACCCTTCAGGATTCAATCAGCCATTAAAATATTTTTCGAGTTGCTTGTCTTCATCCTGGTATTCTATCACTGATCTGGAAAGGTTCACAGCTTTGGAAAGAAATGCCAGCGAGGTGCTTTGTTCTGCCACCTCTCTAGCAGTTTTGTCTGCTACTAGCTTTCTGATGCTGCCTGCTGACTGTACCTGTGCTAGTAAGCTTTACAGTGCAATATTGCTGCTTTAGCAGGGAACTGGATGCTCCTGAAGCCATCCACATTTGATTGGAGGTCCTGATTCCTTGTAGAAGAATTGAGGAACATAGCAGGGTTCAAGGCACTAGCTGTCTTTAGCACCATGTCTTTTGTTCTAGGAGTACCACCAGTTAGTTTAAGATTCTGCTCAGGGATAACCAGTGACCTACCTCCTTTTTGCTCTAAACCAGACAAAACCATGTATGGGACATTAACTGTCATTTTTTTCCCATCAATTTTCAAGCCTATTCTATCATGGTGGCTCCTGCTCTGAGGCACACTGGCCCATTCCTCGAGTACTTTGTTTAGTTGTTTTTTGAGAAATATTTTTTTTTCCACTGAGTTCTTTCCTACATTCCGTGCCTTTGAGCTAAATGTGGAGCTACTGTGCAAGTCAAAGGCACTCAAGTATGAACAGTGCAAGGGGTTCAGTCAAATCTGTTAACTCCAAAGCAGTTGTCATCAGTCTTTTTTTAAGATATTAAAAGGCTTTTGGACATTCTGGAGTGCAGTGTTAACACCTCCTTGGATTCCTCTGATGGTTCATACAAGGGATTTTCCAATAGTCAGTAATTGGGGATCCATAATTAACACCATCCAGTCATTCCTGAAAAAGGACATAGTTCTCTTATAGGTCTGGGCCCAGGTGTTTTACAAATTGCATCCTGCCTTTTCTGTCCTCAAATTACACTGTCCTTATGTGAATGTTAGATGCTGATTCATGCCATTATGGAAACAAACCATGGGATTTATATAAACAAGAATATTGAGCTTAAAGTAAAATAGGGACATGAGACAAAGGAAAAATATAATTTCATTATTTTGTTTTAAATCCATTTTTTGTAAATTACTGACTTTACTATTTTGTATTTTTTCCACTGTGTAACAAAGAATTATGAATTGTACCCACTTTATGTATAAAGAAAACTATGGGTTTGTGCAGAGACTTGTTACTGCCNCCTTAAGTCCCTCGTTGCTCTGCATTTTGACATAGACACAGTCCCCAGCTGAGCATCTGAAGTCATTAAGGACTGATGAAAACTGCAAAGATAAGAGAACTTTTCTGAAAGATAATACATATGCTTTTAAATTATCATTTTCTATCACATGACTTACTCCAGAAGGGAATGTAACTTGGTAAGGTGTTCCATAGAGCATTTCATATGGGCTCATTTTTTCTTTAGAAGCCACTTGAATTCTGATTCTCAGTAGTGCAAGGGGAAGCGCCTTTGGCCACTTCCATGTGGTTTCCTGGCAAATTTTACTCATTTTTGGTTTTAGACTCTGATTTGTTCTCTCACCCTTGCCACTGGGGTAAGATCTCCATGGGCTAAGTAGGTCCCATTTAACCGGGAGTGTTTTGCATAGATTTTGTGTTGTTTGAGCTATGAAATGAGAACCTCTATCTGATGACATTCTAAATGGGATCCCTAACCTGAGTAGTATTTCTTTTATTATTACTTGAGGAACTTCCCTAGCTTTGTTGGTGTGACAAGGAAAAGCCTCTGGCCATGCAGAAAATGTATCTACAAAAGCTAATAAATACCTATATCCTTCTTGTTGAGGTAACTCAGAAAAATCTCTTTGGCATTAATCTCCTGCACTACTTCCCTTTTTTGTGATTCCTAAGGACAACCTTTTGTAAAACTGTGCATTGCTCTATAAGCAGGTTTTACATTTGCTAGCTATACTTGACACACTCCCTGTCAGGTAATGCTAAGTACCTGCCTTTTCAATACCCCAATGAGTTTCTTTGTGCTTGTCTTCTGCAATTTATCTCATGATTGCTTGAGGCACTTTAACTTGTTGGTTTGTTGCTACCCACCACCCTTCAGGATTCAATCAGCCATTAAAATATTTTTCGAGTTGCTTGTCTTCATCCTGGTATTCTATCACTGATCTGGAAAGGTTCACAGCTTTGGAAAGAAATGCCAGCGAGGTGCTTTGTTCTGCCACCTCTCTAGCAGTTTTGTCTGCTACTAGCTTTCTGATGCTGCCTGCTGACTGTACCTGTGCTAGTAAGCTTTACAGTGCAATATTGCTGCTTTAGCAGGGAACTGGATGCTCCTGAAGCCATCCACATTTGATTGGAGGTCCTGATTCCTTGTAGAAGAATTGAGGAACATAGCAGGGTTCAAGGCACTAGCTGTCTTTAGCACCATGTCTTTTGTTCTAGGAGTACCACCAGTTAGTTTAAGATTCTGCTCAGGGATAACCAGTGACCTACCTCCTTTTTGCTCTAAACCAGACAAAACCATGTATGGGACATTAACTGTCATTTTTTTCCCATCAATTTTCAAGCCTATTCTATCATGGTGGCTCCTGCTCTGAGGCACACTGGCCCATTCCTCGAGTACTTTGTTTAGTTGTTTTTTGAGAAATATTTTTTTTTCCACTGAGTTCTTTCCTACATTCCGTGCCTTTGAGCTAAATGTGGAGCTACTGTGCAAGTCAAAGGCACTCAAGTATGAACAGTGCAAGGGGTTCAGTCAAATCTGTTAACTCCAAAGCAGTTGTCATCAGTCTTTTTTTAAGATATTAAAAGGCTTTTGGACATTCTGGAGTGCAGTGTTAACACCTCCTTGGATTCCTCTGATGGTTCATACAAGGGATTTTCCAATAGTCAGTAATTGGGGATCCATAATTAACACCATCCAGTCATTCCTGAAAAAGGACATAGTTCTCTTATAGGTCTGGGCCCAGGTGTTTTACAAATTGCATCCTGCCTTTTCTGTCCTCAAATTACACTGTCCTTATGTGAATGTTAGATGCTGATTCATGCCATTATGGAAACAAACCATGGGATTTATATAAACAAGAATATTGAGCTTAAAGTAAAATAGGGACATGAGACAAAGGAAAAATATAATTTCATTATTTTGTTTTAAATCCATTTTTTGTAAATTACTGACTTTACTATTTTGTATTTTTTCCACTGTGTAACAAAGAATTATGAATTGTACCCACTTTATGTATAAAGAAAACTATGGGTTTGTGCAGAGACTTGTTACTGCCATGGGCTTGAACGAACATGTAAAGACTTGATTGCTGCTGCTGCCTGCTGCTAGGAGTGTGGCTTGAGGAGGTGTTCGAATCTTACCTGAACTTGGTGGAGGTTTGTGACTGCTGCTGCTTGCCTATGAGACTGCAAGCTAGCCAACACATTTGGGCTTGTTCGGGTTTGTACCCAGCACAGTAAATGTGACAGAGTGCAAGGAGAAAGTGACAACAAAAGGGGCAGTGACCAAAGGAAGGACAGATGTGTTGGTGGAGCAGAGAGTCCCCGCGTCCACAGCTCTGCTTTGATCATTCCTTATCACTGAATCAATAAATTGTCTTATGGATTTGACTAATTTAATTCTGTTGATCATTTATAACACTTAAGAACATGGCAGCCAGGGGACCAGACGTAGGCAGATATGGGCATGGTCTTGAAGAGAAATACAAGGTTTTGTGATATGGAAAATGAGATTTGGATAGTAATATTCAACATCTTTTCAATGGCATGCTTTTCTTTCCTCTTCTTGTAATGACTGGACAACAGTGTTTTTGGTGCCAGCTGACTGAAATCAGCAGTAAGCTTGGATATGGAGAAAATGAAAGCAAAACCATCATAAACTNAGCAAAGCCATCATAAACTGAGTATAAAATATTGTTCCATATGTGTCAGTAACTTCAATGGCCATCTGCAGTCAGCACAGCTATCAGTCTGTAATTATGTTTAGGGTCAGTGCTGGCTCTTCCATGTCCACTCCGCATGCAGAGCACCTGGGGGCCTGGGCATGCTGCTGG
>VZTB01015808.1:4230-15454 GCA_013397245.1 Thryothorus ludovicianus
GGGGGATGGACGATGACGATGACTTTGCCAAAGTCCTTTTTTAGACTGGAGCCTGGAAGCAGAGGTGTCTCTCTCTCCTGGCAGCATTTGCTGAAGGTGGAGGCTCTGCTTGTGAGGGGGTTGTTTTGAGCTTTTTTTTCTGTTTTTCTGCGCTTGCAAAAGTAGCCACTCAGAAAAACTGCATTTCACAATCAAAAACTGTTTCAGAGTGAACTTAGGAAAGCAAGCCTCAGTCCCTGCAGTCAGGTCACCCTACATTGGTGCCAACAGACCAGTTCTTCCCCCAGCACACCCGCAGTGCCGAGGACAGCAACATCAATACCAGCAGAGTCCAGCGGGTGGCAGGAGGAAGCAGCAGGAGGCGATGCTTACTCCACACATGCCAGCAAGTCTTCATCTGCCATTGGAACTGCTCCACAAGCTCCTACCTTCCCGGAAGGGTTTGCCGCCATCCTTCCCCCTTGTCTCCCAGACTGTGTGGTCACCTGTGAAGGCTGCCATCTTGGGGGAAGGGTCAGATGCCATTTTCCCTTTCTCTCCTTACATGTGGTAGCCAATGGCAGGAGCCATTTTGGAAAGGGAGCTTCCACCATTTTGGGGGTCTCTGTTCTCTGGAAGTTTTTGAGATTTAGTAATTCTGTATCTAGTGATTATTTACTGGGTTTTTTTGCCTGTTGCAGTTTTGCTTGTTAGTAAACTGTTAATTTTTCACTTATATCTATTTGTATTTCATGTCTCCTTATTGGTGGAAAGAGATTGGTTAAAACAAAGGGAAAGAACTCATTTTAGTGTTCCCCTTTAAGATGTCTTAAACCAAGACAGCATGTTTTCTCACGTGAGTACTTTATTTGTCAGTGGTTTGATTAGAACTGCAGTAGGTAAGTGCTTTAAAAGCCATGGTGAATCGTGTCTTTCATAAGTAATGATATGAAAAATAAATAAAAATATTAGTTTTCTGATAGTGTTCACTTTTACTCTTCATCCAGAGTAGTCTGAATTCAGAGATTCTCCAGACATTTCATGTATCCCTATTATTTTGTTATATATCTTTAAATTAAATGTCTTCACAAGTCCTCTTCTGGTTGCAACTAAACCAGTGGAAGAAGTAACTCCATCCTGCTTCCCTGCTGGAGGTCACAGACTTCCCACACCCCAGTCTGTATCAGTCAAACAAGCTGTCTTAATATGAGCAATTTCCATAGTGTTTCTTTGCTATTTCAAGTCATTTTCACAGCAATAGTTCAGGCAGGCATTGCACAAAAGCAAGACTTAAGCATGGGCTGTGACTTTTGGAAAAAGGTGTGATTAGAAGCAGCTGGAGTGAGGATTTGACCTGCACAGTTGCAGTTGGAAAAGGTGTTTGCTATTTCGATGTTTTTATTTAAATTTACTGCTTGTGCCAGAGACAATACCAGTATGATTGCCATTACTGTTATCTATTATATGCTCACTGTCAGGATGCTAGGCATCCTCAGGTGTCAGGAGGAAATATATAGATTGAAAGCAATTCAAGCCTGTTGCTCTCCTCAAAATTCTTCTGCTAGCTGTTCAGTTCTTATATTCTATATTGAGCTTAGTCATGTGTACGTTCCTCCTATGCTGGACTGGCTAACAGAGAGATATTCACATTCTCTTAATGAACTCAGAGAAAAACATTTACATCACCGGTTGATCCACTCAACTCATTGATCCAACTCTTTTGATATGAAGAAGTCTTGAATATAATTCACTGCAATAATAAAGACTTATAAAACTTGATAAACCAAAATGCCCATAAACACTTTATCAAAGAGTTATCAAAGGCAGGGCCTCAATTTGAGTGCTGTGTGCAGTTCTGGGGCACACAATTTAAAAAGAATGTGAAAGTCTTTGAATGTGTCCAGCGAAGGACCACCAAGCTGGTGAAAGGGCTGGAAGACACAGTCCTGTGAGGAGCAGCTGAGGACACTGGGTTTGTTTAGTTTGGAGAAAAGGAGGCTGAGGGGTGACCTCATTGCTCTCTACAGTTTCCTGAGGAGAGACAGAGGGAGGTGCTGAGCTCTTCTCCCTGGGATCCAGTGACAGGATGTGTAGGAATCATTCAAAGCTGCATCAGGGAAGGTTCAGATAAAGAAGCATTTATTTACTGAGAGGGTGGTCAAACACTGGAAGAGGCTTCCTAGAGAGGTGGCTGATGCCCCAAGCCTCGTAGTGTTTAAAAGGCATTGGGACAGTGTCCTTAATGATATGCTTTCAGTTTAGGCCAGCAGTAAACCTGTCAAGCAGTTGGACTACATGATTATTGTAGGTCTCTTCCAACTGCAACTATTCCATGCTTTTCTAAAAAATAAAATTCTAAATGTTCTGTATTACTGTAACAGTTATGATAATATTTGGAAATTGTGTGTACTGATAGTATGTATTTAGGTTATAATAGTATTCCAGTCATCTTTTCCTTTTCATGTAAATATTCACTTTTATTCATTTATACTTTCCATATTCCTTCTCAGCATTTTAAAAGTCTGTCAATCCAGTAAGTTACTTTAAAAAAAATACACCATTACCCCATTCCTCCTAATGGAAAATGTATATGCAGTTCTAGAAAAATAAAAGTATACTCTTACACAGTTAATATAAAAGTGATTTTAATGGTATTGAGCATGTCTGTTGATTTGTTTGCCTGGCATTTTTGGAAGATTGTACATGACTAAAGAGAAACAATTAATTTCTACTACATTCCAAAATATTCAGATGTGGTACAAAGAAGTGGGTGCAGTAGAGCAGAAATACCCTGATGACAATCCTTATGATACACATCTTTACCTACTGATAATTTTTTAAAAAATTAATCATATTATTTTGGATCAGAGGGAACATGAGCTTTAAAGAGATAAGGAGATTTTATTGATTTTAGAGTTTTGAATGAAATTTTGTATTGCTGATGCAGACAAAGCTTTCAGACTGATTGTCAGAAACATGTTTAATTCCCTCTAAGTTGATAAAATAATCAAAAGATATCTACTGTCAGCAACTAAGTGCGATGCAGCAGCTCACTCACTCCCCTGCTTTCCCCCTCTCCCAGTGAGATAGGGAGGAGAATCGGGTTAAAAAAAGTAAAACCCATGGGTTCAGATAGGAACAGTTTAATAATTGAAACAAAGTAAAATATAATAATAATAATGTAATAATAATAATTATAATAAAAATAATTATAATAAAAAGAAGAGAGAGAATGGTGNCTCAGTGGGACTATGGTCTCACTGGCTTGCATTCCTGTTGTTTCTTCCCATAAATAGTTACCTTAACGACTTGGACCGCATAGCAGATTCGGCCTATCTGCCAACTCAGCAAGATGTGCTTAGAGTTCGAGTTCCAACAACAGGGATCATTGAATATCCATTTGACTTACAAAGCGTCATTTTCAGGTAGAAAAAAGTTTAACATGCATTTGCTTTGTTTCTTTTGTTTCCTTTTACATTAGTAATACCATGCATAGAATATTGGTTAAATGTACAAATTATTAAATGTTTTTTAAATTTGAGCTTGGTGTTAATTTTATTTTCATATTTTTGTCCATATATGATTAGCAGCTGTTGTTAAAGGTGTCAAGAGGATGAGAGATAAATTTGTCTTTTTCTGAAGGTAGTTATTATTGATAGAAAAACTGGAAGTAATTTTTCAATAAAATTAGTACAAATGTTCTATTATGAATAATTATGAAATTGAAAGGTACCACTTCTGTACCTGATTTCTATAGAGAAGTGAAATTTTGCAAATTTAATGCCATTCCTACAAATCATTTTCACCACTGTTCGTTCTGAGGGCAAATACAATTGCTAAAGAATAACTATGCATTTACAAGTTAGACACCTGAGTGTCTATTTACATTGGGATCCATAATAAATTTGGAGTACACTCTGCCAGTAAATTTGAGTTTTTATTTTGACTATTAACAACTTCAGTAAATGCAGATTATATTCTATTTATACTCTTAAAATTAGGCAGCCTTGGTAAGTTTGAAATTTTGACTGGCAATTTCTTGGGAGAACGGCAGGCCACCAACTTCATTCTGTGGACATGTTTCTGCTGAATATACAGAGCATACATTCTAGGCTCATGACTCAGAATCATAAGTGTTTTGAATAACAGAAATTTGAGGGCTTTGAGACCCATAATAATTCAAATTCAGAAAGCACATCAAACTAAAAAAGCAGATATGATAACTTATTTATTTATAACGTATTCCATTAGTCTTTAATATGAATGGTAACAGTTTTAAGAAGAACCAAATTGTTTTCAACTAAATTCTTGAATTCAGTGTTTCATGTGTTCATATGTTTATCTACAAAGGTATTTGTGGAGTTGATGCGATCATTGTTAATGTTGCAGAATGGTAGATGTAGGAGGCCAACGATCGGAAAGAAGAAAATGGATACATTGCTTTGAAAATGTGACATCTATCATGTTCCTAGTAGCTCTTAGTGAATATGATCAAGTGCTTGTGGAGTCTGACAATGAGGTAAGCAAGTATTAGCATAAATTACCAGTTTTTAAGAAAAAATACTTTCCCTGAAATTAATTTTAAATTTTATTTGCAAATTGATTAAAACACAAGTTTGTAGAGAGCTTTGGTGTATGTGCGTTTTTACGTGTTTATTTGGATATTAATTTTTTTGGACCAGTAAAGTGTAGTGATAGATTAAATACTTCATGCTAAACAGCAAAACAGAAGGTTGCTAGTCCTTTTAGGACATTTTCAAAGCAAACTGGCTTGTCCCATCCTGGTTGCTTTCCAAATGTCTATCAGCAGTTGTATACAACTGCATGGAATGAAATGAGAAGTTCTACATGGATTAAGATGCTAATCTTCAAATAATATGGCACAAACTGATCTCTTCCATGGAAGGTCAGTGGAATTCATCTATTTTGTGTTAAAGGTGGAATAGCTGACTGTAGAGAAATGTTCTTATTGTAACTATTTGCATGGTTAATGTTGTATAGCAGAGCTGTAAAAATAAAATGGGAATTAAAATAAAATTCATATGTTCTTTGCTAGAACAGACTCTAAAGTAGTAAACTTCATTCCATTGACTTAAAGTATAGGATATTTATTGGCTTATCTTTCCTACTTGTGTTGCTATTTCAAAGAATAACAGAAGTAAAAAACTCATGGGTGGTGATACATGAACTAAGTAGGATAAGTGCAGGAGTAGCCAGTGTTTTGTATACAGTTTTAAAAAGTAGGTGGGAAATTTAATAATTGGACTTTTTTCTTTCATAAAGACTATTCCCATTATTCATCAAATTTACATGAGTTACTCACCAGCACTGTTCTATGCAAGTTTTTATCATTCATTTACAAAATTTAGGTGAAAAAAAGAAAACATTTTAATGTTCTTCATTACTGTATATATATGTTGATTTCATTATTTAAGAGTAGGATTGACATACCAAGGTAAATCGGATGTCCCGGGGCAGTCATGATTGTATTCTCAACTTTTTCAATATTAATTTTTTCAAGAAAGACTAGGAGTTCTGAAAGCTTTTAAATTTATACTTTTCCCATAAAAGAAAGAAATCTCATTACAGTCTTTATATCAACAGATATCTCCTTTAAAAGTACAGTTGTTACAAAGAAAAAATTTCAGTTACTTATATAGTGAATATATCTTCTCATTTATTTTTGTATTTTTTTTTAACTTGGCAGGTATCAGAATGCTTTTATTTTGTTTTGTAAGATATATATTTGATGTTGTGCTTCAAACAGTAATGGAGTTCGACAGTACATTATAAAACAAAAGTATTGAGGAAGTAAGAAAGATGAACAACTATTCTCCCATATAACAACTCACCCAATCACCAATAATGAGTACAAGATCATAAGCAATGCCATGGCTCTGGTGGACTGCCAGGGACATTTGATGTCTGGGTCACCTGGCAGAAACAGTCAATCATGCAAATGTCTTAAATGTGGAAAAGAGTTGTGATAATGTAGATTGGGGGCAGAGTGTTGGAAGACTAAGATACCAATATTGGTTAAGGGACAGGGTGTCAAAAGGCAAGATGTTGCTTCCACCCTGTGATTCTCTCAAATCATCATTTGACATGGAGTTATAGGCAAGGGTGTTATTTTGATGAGTTGTTAGTTATATAATAATCTAGGTGAGGCTGGTGTTGCAACACCTGCAGGGTGTTATACAGTCAGAGATTGAAAGGTGATGTATCATAAGACAGGTACTGTAGAATCACCTCTATCAAGTATCAGCTGTGCAGGCATCTGGGAAGTGATTACTGTTACAAATGGAGAGGAGAACTTAAACAAGTCCTTCCTTTGACTCAGATTTCTGGCAGTAGCTCTGTTTGGGGTGGCCTGCACCCCAGATAGCTCTTGCTAGCAGGTTCTTAATCATGGCTGATTAGGTCTATTACAAAATGAATTATTTATTTAATAGACACAAATTTAACAGACATAAGACTTTAACAGATTACTTCCTACACAGGATAAACAAACGAAACACTACTAGTAGATGAACAATACAGTGCATGAGTGAGGTACCTATTATTACAGCTAGTGAAGAAATAGTATAGATCAGGATTCAATGTATCTTGCCATCCAATTTCTGATGGGGCACACATAGGATCCTTTCCTCTCAGTTTCTGGAAAAGTAACCACGAAGATGCATCCAGGCTTGGGGAAGAAGTCCTACACTTTTCCAAGGAGTGTGTAGGAGACTTCAGCCTCCGTGAACATTTGTGTAAGCTTTTATAGTTGTAAAAGCAGTGCCTTTCAGTCAAGGATTCCTGGCTTATCTCTCTACATCTCACTCTCGAGGCAAGGAGTGTTCATCAGCTGGAGCTCTCACCTCCCTGGAGACAGATAGCTCACTGCCGGACATCTGTCCGGCCTGGGTTATCTCACCAATTCATGTTGTTATAGGTTTTTCTGTGTAATAAATCCGACAGAGTCTGGCCAATTAAGCAACTTATTTTATTAAGCAAGTGATAATAAGCAAAACAGCGCTGGGCGGCCGGGGGTCTCCTGCCCACCAAGGCACGCACCTCACTCTGGTTAGTCCGGGTTTTTTTATACTCTTCTTCTTTTTCTGGTATTTCCTGCGTACGTGGCTTTTTGCTGGTATTTTCTGCTTACGTGGACAGTTGCTGGGGGGTCATTATCTGCCTCCTGGTGGTCGTGGAAGACCTTTCATCTTGTTCTCTCCGGTTAACTGTTATCTTTAGTTGTTATCTTTGGTTCTTTTGTTTGACTGTTATGTTAGTTGAAACAAAATTCCTTTTTTTTATTTTTTATTTTTTAAAAGGCCTTAGCTTAAAGTACATAGCTCGTTTAAGATTTGATTAACAAACTGTATATACTCATTGCAATGTGAGGGGGGAGAATGTCCAAAGCTATGAACCAGCTGATGGACAGAGCAGATGAGATTTTCTGTGGTAGAGGGAGGACTTTTTGCCACATTCCACTCATGTGACTGAAGGCACTGACTTTATCTCATGGAGGGAAAGTGCAGATATTGCTTGCCTCCGTGCTATAAAAGCATCCACTTTCATATATGTGTGCATCATCGTTGAGTGTTTTGATACATACTGTTTTCCTGAGCTGTACTATTTCTTCAAAAGATGATGTATATATTGTTGATATTGATAAGAAACACCTGCTGTCATTTCAGCTTATGTATTTATATATTAGATCATGTAACACATGTGTATATTAAAAAAAATTAGTGATAAACCAAAAGATTATAAGACATATAAGGCAATTAAATTCAGAGTGTTCATGGTAGTTGAGGACAATCCAATAAGTCATTTTTATTTGTGCTGTTATCAGTCTGTGTAGGATAGATTTCTCCTCACCCCTTGAGTCTTAAGATCATAGGAGGATGAGATGCAAATCAGGAACAAAGAATTCATGGAGGTATCTTCTTGATTGTAGTGATTGGAGGAGTTCAATAGATGGTCAGTGACTCTTTTCACTTCCATTCACGCATCTTAGTCCAGTGTTCTTCAGTGAAGTTCAGTATTTTGCATATTCTTGCTTAATATATCAAGTGTTAGACAATTCTACAAAAATCTAAACCAATATATATGTATTATATAATAGTCTGTCTCAGGGGAATCAAAGATATAATGAAACTCAATTATTTTTACTTACTTAGGATATTATTCCAATTGGGAATTTTGTTTTATCCTGGAGAGATAGGAAGAAGTAAACAAAACTGATTCCATAATCATATGAAAATTCAAGTTATATTTAGGGTGAAATCTTTTCTATCCACTGACAGAGTGAAGACATAAGCATTCTAAAGCAATATTTATAGACAACTACAAAGCATAATCAAAACAACTAAAACTATCAAATCATTTGCTACTTCAATAGTACTAAATGAGGGTTTTAATGCTATGTAAACAAATTTAAGTGGAATAGTTGTCCACTCTTCTGAGATTTTTTAGGAAAATGGTTCTTGTCAGATTTACACATTTGTTAAATCCAGTTTTGTAAATTTGGAATAGGGTTCATATACCAAACATTAAGGTTAGAATACCGTAATTATACCAATCAGTTTTTCATGGACACATTTAAATTTGGAATTTGTGAGGTTATCCCATTAAATATATTTTCTCCTTCATTTTCTCATTACCTGGAAGATTCCAGTGTTCCTTTTAACTTGTATTTTCAGAGTCTGATCTACATATACACAGCAATTGCTGTTCGTAGCTGTGGAAGTCAAAAGCAAATCCAAAGCTATTTGATTTTGTTCCATTACCTTTGAGACGTTGGTAAATTTTTGTTTCAAGGAACTGATTGTATCATCAGACTGACAATTTATAGAGATTTGGGTTATCCCTCCTTCCAGGAGGCATATCACCTCAGCTAGAGTAAGACCTTAGAGAATATGGTTGGTGTGGAGTTCTCACCATTTGAATACTTTCATGAAATGTATAGAGAACTGAGAACAAACTAGCAATTGTTGCATTTTATTATCAGTGTCACAGCTTGCATTAGCTTTATGTGTGACTTTCCCTTCCAAGGGTTAAGCAACATTTGATGTATGTGTGTTTAGGAAAAAACAGCACTGTTACTTTTTGTTGGAATGGCTGATTAGCCATGCTGCATTACTGCAAACATTGACCTATAAACATAAAAATACAAACAATATCATAACTGAAAATTTTGATTACAGCAGATTCATTAGTTACTGTGCAGTCCTGTATGGCTTCTTTGGGTCCAGAGCTGGTTTTATTCACTTACAGGAGTCCAGGAATTTCAGTAGTTTCCACAGTCCTGCAGGTAGTGATCAGTCCTTTCACTGCTGCTTGAATGGTTTCTTGTTTTATGTCTGGACATACACTTAGATTTTTTCTAGTGAGGATATACTTAAACATTCAAGGTTATTAGAGAAACCAAAACAACAGAACTTAAGCCATGATACATATGTTTCTCACAAAGAATTATGGCAGTGATTCTATCTCTGGCCTCTAGTTGCCAACTCAGCGCTATATTCACTGCAGTGTAGGAGCGATTTGGGAGGCTTCATTGAGAAATTTGTTTCAGAGCAAAGTTAAGCTTGTACAGAGGCAAGTGTCACTGTACAGAGTTTTAGTACAAGGGGACTGAAAAATCAGTCACTGAGTTCTGAAATAGTAGGCTTTGCATCAGTATGCCTGCTTTTAGTGGCAATTACTTGTAACTGTTAGATGGTTTAGAGGTTCAATATAACCTATTTGCAAAGTTGACCAGAGTGTTTTGATATTTTTTCATATGCAAAGGTGGTTCCAGGTTTGGATGGCTTTACTCAAGCCTCAGTTGGCACTATGGACACTGTGTGAGAATGTCTTTACACATCTTCCTGGTCAATAGTCAGTTTCTACTTTGTGTTGCAAAAATAGTTTCCAGTATACCCTAATTTACAATATAATCATTCATCAAATTGATAGTAATGTTGTGGATCAATTTTTATCTTTCTAATTTTTTTCAGCTAATCCACTTTGCTGTTATGATAGGCTTGTAACTTCTGGGTTTTTGCATGAATATTAACCAGTCCTATATGGATTCATTGGGACTGAGCCTGCAAAAACAGCCATTTACACTTCTTTCTGTTAAACTTCTCTTTTCCATTTACTTGCCAATCTCACACTTCCACTGACACAATCACCATGTGACATCAGCTCAGGTTTTAGAAGAATTATACCATCTTTGCTTTTTCCTTTATTGCCAATACTAGAGCTTTCAATTCCTTCTATTATTTATTCAGTATAGGGTTAGGTTTTTGTAATGCCAGCATGTCTTAGGGATGAGTGTGTGTTCTTCCCCTACATTATGAAGTCTGTAATATTTTCCTGCTTGCTAGTTTTATTTTGCAACTTAACCAATTCTGCTGCAGAGTGAGATACCACCAGCACTAACCTTGCCTTTTGTTATGTAAATCTCGTCTTTGCAAGCAGGCAGAGCTTGGGGAGGGTTGAGAGGCAGAGAAAACTGTCGAGTTTTTATGGGTCTGGGTCTTCAAAGACATGAAAGCAGTTGTTGGTTGCTGTAAAGTTGTTTATTGCATGAATACATCAGTCTCAAAGGCAAGAGTCCAACTTTAGTTATCATTGACTTAATTTCCTGTTCCTGGGTCCTTTTTGGTTTTGCAATTATTTGCAGTGACATCAATTTCTGTCCTTTTGTATCCATCTCTGGATCGGTAGGCACAGCTGCTACCTGCATCCCTTTGATCACATGTTGTGATCAGTTGTACTAAGCAAGGGATCATGCATGGTAAAAAGATTAGAGTTGCTGTAGCACATAAAAGGAAAAATAGAACTTGTTTAATCCATAGTCCACCAGGTAACCACAAAAACATGTCCCATTCTCATTCTTTCCATGTTTGGACTGGTACATAAGCTAACTTTCTTATTCTTTATGGTAATTATAGAAGGAACACCTTACCCAGCTACCATTAGTGAGCTTAACATGCTTTTGATTTCATCTGCCTTGATATCTGGAACAATCATAAGGAGGGCAGTTCAGGGTCCAACAGTCTAAATCTAAAGTCCAGTCACAAATGCTTTTCACCACATATATGCTTCTTGTTTTATCTAGACAATAAATGCCTCTTTCAGAAGAAAGAAGCCATGGATTTCTTTCTTCATTTCAAAATCCTGTTCCATTATGGACCTCACTCAGGGTGCTNATTTCCACTCCACCTGTGGCGAGTAAAGGTAAAGAAACAGTTTAACAGACAGA
>VZTB01015814.1:4474-45801 GCA_013397245.1 Thryothorus ludovicianus
CAAGGTTAGAAGAAATTTTTAAAAATGAAGGAAAAAAAAAAAAAAAAAGAAAGAAAAAAATAAAGACAAACATTATACAGTAGAGACCTTAATCATTTAGTTATAAGTTTAAAAAATATTTGAAAGTCCGCTGCTTTGTCTTTCCTATTTCACATGGTCCTGCTGCTAAAAAAATTTCCCTGAGGTTCCTGCTGCATCTCTCCTATAAATGATTCTCTTTGATCAGAATCCAGTGCAAGCAGGGCTTTTTTTTTAGTCTTACAGAGGCAATGATTCCATATCACAACACTGAAACTCTTGACAGCTCAGTGGGGGTGAGAAGAAGCAGGATTATCTAAAAAAGAGAGAAAAAAGAGGAAGCAATTCAAAGTCAGGCCAAAGATGACAGGAGAATCAGGATAGCAGCTGTACAAAATCATACTTGATCTCTGCCAGAGACGTGTTATGTAGGGGTGAACGACAACTTCTAATTGAAGTTGTGACTGATTACCATGTAAGAAATGACACAATTTGTTGAAGACCTGGATCCGAAGATGAATCACTTTTATTTGTGGAAAATGCTAATTTAAAGTTATGAATTTTTAGAGGAACATCTGTGGCTTTTCTTTTTTCTTTCTTTTTTATAATTTCACTCCATAATTAAATCTTTCAGGTTTTTTACTGAAACTTTCAAATTGTCTTTTATCCAAGCACTGACTGTGCATTACAGTAAGTAAGGAGGAAAGAAAAACTGAAAACAAAATTTGGAAGAGATCCTGACAGTTATTCAGCAGCCCTTATCTGAAATTCCAGGAATGATGCAGTTTTAGCATACACCATCTATTGTTGTGTAATAGATTCACAGATCTCCATCAAGCAACTCAGGATATTATTTTTCAGAGATTTAGAATTGTTTACTTGTCACATATGCATGTGAACTGAATTCATATCCCTTTTCAAAGAGACACATGAATATGAGCATTATTCCAACATGTGCTGACTCACTCCAAAGCACATTTTGAAACTGGATTCACACTGAGATTAGCCAGCTTCTGTGCAGTTTTCTCTTGAGAGCTGTCTCAACTGTTGTCCAAACTATTATGATATTTTTCAACACAGAAGGCTAAATTATTGTCACCTTCTACTGGTTGCTTCACATTTCCTGGGCAGGGCAACGCACCTGGGAATCCACCTAGTGCAGAGTTTTGTTAACATGAAGTCTTTGCATGGCCAGATATTGTTTTGCTACCTGTGATCTTACACGGAATTTGTCTCCATGGTATTTTTTATCTTCAAATACCTAAAACATAGCATTGAACATTTTTAATAAGATCAGTATCTTAAAAGACAGTCACAGAGATAAATATTTTCCAAACACCTTTCTTTACTGCCTTGCTCCAGAATTCAAATTACTTTTTACACTTAAAGGTAAATCTGAATTCTCAGGCATTAATTATCACATTTTCACATTATTCAGAGTTATTATATACCTCTAGGCTGTTGTCAGATGATCTTAGCTTTAAAAATGTGGGAATTGAGAGAAAACATTTTGCATATTTGCTCATGCCATCGTTTATGCTTATAGTTAGCTTTACAAAGCTGAAAGTTAAACTGTGCATTTATTTTGCAACTCTTCATACTTTGTCTTTATGTAAATCATATTTGGAGAACAGGCAATAAAATGTGAAAGTTAAATATTATGTCTGGGTTTTTTTTTTTCTGAAGCTACACATTACTATGAGTTGCCAATTAAGTTACATATGTAAACACCATCTTTCCCTGTGAGATTAAGGAAATAGGTAATTGAGGTAATTAATTAATGGTAAATTAACTTGCAAATATGAATGTACTTCTGCCCAATTCTTTTCCTTCCATTTTGCAAAGGAAGCATGGCTTTGCAGCACTTTTGGTTCTCTATATCAGCACATCCCAGAGTTACGGCAATGTCTTGAACACCATTCCCTCTTCAGCAAGATCTGTACTGCACTATATTATGGTACTGAAGCAAATTACAGAAAAAAAAAAAGCCTAGAAAACTTCCCAAAATAAACTAAAATTTTGATCAGAAAAGCAACGTGTCTTTTCATACCACAGAATCATAGAATGGGCAAGGTTGGAAGGGAACATAGTGGGTACACCTGGTCGGATTTCCCTGCTCAAGGGAACTTGTAAAAACAAGTTCAAACATTGAAAAGCCCAAGTATTAGTGAAACCTACAGTGGAGAGAGGACAAGAAATACTTTGTATTCTTAACTGACATCTCTGCTAATTCAACCTGAATCCCGAGAGCCAACTTGAGTTATGCTCTTTTAAATCTCATCACTGATGTAGAAACTTCTGTAGGTGAGTTACCAACACCGCCTCACACATTTCTCACTTTTCAGTAAGTTTTAACAGGTGCCATTGTTTCGTCCTGAATTTTAAATTTTGTCAAGCTGTTCTGCTATGGTGATGATGGTGCATAACAACCACCCAGAATTTTAATTAATATATGGATTTTGTGCTCCCTGCATTAAAAGCATCATTTACCAGTAGTCCCAGTAAAGATTATTCTGGAAGCACATAGGGAAAATCTTTACTCAGTAGATTGGTGTAAGTTTTATAGAGAGCCCTGCCCTTTAAAGAGAGCATGTAGTTTTGCTTATTGTTTAGCATTAGACTTGCTGTAATACTTTAAATCTTCAACTGAAGATCAAAAGGCATCACTATGGAAAAAGACACAATTTAAAAAGTAGTGGATATGTTTCTGGATAAATATTGAAAATATTATTTTTAAAAGGATAGTATTCTCTAAAAGCTGTAAATTATTCACTTTTCCAAGCATTAAATGCTTCTTTTAGGCTTTTCCTGTGACAAATTTTAAATAAAATATGTAAAGCTGACATTTTATGTCGTCTCTCTATAAAATAAGGCAAGCTCGAAAACCAGTCTGAATGCAGATGATAGCAATATACAACTTTGGTTCAGAGAGCACATAGTCTTAAATCCAAAAGAGCCTTTTGAAGTTAAATTCCTTGTACTTGTCACAGCCTTATTCTGCCCTCTCATGATGGAAGTCTCTCCTTAGTTCTATAAAACCAAGACTTGGTGGGAAACACAATTTTGACAGCTACCATTCTGGATTTCATCGCAAGGAACTACACATTGTGCAAAGGTAAGCTGGGAAGGACAGACAAACTCCCTTTCGTAGCATTGTATCAGGCTGTCTTCAGATCTGAGACAGGAAAGAACTCATCAGCTTCACTTGCCAATGAGCAGTGCTTTTAGTTTCATTATCCAGGGACATTTCAATTTCATGCAACTGAGCCAGTGCACTTCAAATTTCTAAAACATGCTCTTCTGACTGGTCTCACTTTTTTTGCTCCTTCATTTTCCACTGATGGAGAAGATTCCTGGTGATAGAAAAGAGAGAGTGTACCCCACAGTGAGGTTTAAACACTAAGACTGTGAGGGGGTGGAGGCTGATGACACAGCTGCATCAACTACAAATATCCTTGGGGAAAACCAGGAGTCTATTGCACCAACAAGATTCCCACCTAGACCCCCTGATCAGCAAGCTGGCTGATTGAAAGAGTACTGCAGCAGAAAGGATGACCTCCAGGACACAGTAGGGATGGTCAGCCATCTATCACCCACAAGAAGAACCAATGGCTGCTGAGATTTATTTTGTTCATTAACATCTTGCAAAGCAGGTTAGAGGTGAACAAGGAATAGTTTGATATCATTCAAAGACCCAAATAATACTTTGCTGCTAAACAGTCCTAAAGAGGCCCAGCGAGGGATGAGGGTGAGTACTAGGTTCATATCCCAGACGGTGATGGGAATATATACAGATTTTCATGGAGAAATTTTATGGTTTTAAATGACCTCGAAAAAGGGTTTTGTATGCCTTGATTCAGAGCTAGTCTACAGTCTGTGCCCTCTGTAACAACAGAGGTAAGGGAGAATAATCTGCTTTAGTTCAGGAGCTCAGGACACTAGCAAAGAACTTCAGTTGTTGTAAACCAAAGTAACTGAAAAATAGCAATTTACAGCATATTATCAGAATGTGCAAGGCAAGAAGAAAGGTTTTAAGTGAGATATCCAGCTGGCCTTCCATAGCTCACATTTCCAACTGGTCTTAAGCAAGCACTGCTGTCAGCAGAGGTGCATCACTTTCTGGTAGCTGAGAGTCTCATACAGTAACTCCAGTAAGGCAGTATTGATTTTCACCAGCTGATGACTTCAACTGCAGATTTTTAGTTCATAAGAAGTTAAAAACTTTATTATTGTTGTTGTTGTTGTTGTTGTTGTTGTTGTTGTTGTTGTTGTTGTTGTTGTTGTTGTTGTTGTTGTTGTTGTTGTTGTTGTTGTTGTTGTTGTTGTACTGGACATGACAATGATAACCTGGGAACTTAACTACAGTCTCCATTGCTGTTGTTCATATTAGGAGTGAGTTACAATTGTTTGTGAAGTCTGTTTTCACACAGGCCTTCAGATTTAAAAACTATCTCATCTAAATGAAAAGCTAAAGTAATGGCATTATTTTCCTGAGATCAGGAAGTCTAGTTAATGAACAGTTAAAAAGAATTTTGACGTGTCCATATAGAAGGCAGGTACAACCAGAATGAATCTTTTTTTTTCCCTAGCCTTGTCTAGCTCCACAGCTTGTAATTATTCTACCGTGTACAATATTAAAACTGCATGTTTTATTATTGTTCATTTTTATGTTTTCAGTTTAAGTTTTATAAATTTAACAACAGCCAATTCTTACTTTTATGATCTAACAAGCGATAGTAAATGTTTAAATCAAATTGACTGTATCAGGGAGCTATAACCAGGTGAGAAAGTATCAGTTACAGCAAATATAGGACACAGATGTTTGTAGAGAAAAAGGCGAAAGAGTTCTTTAAAGAGGGTTAAGTTCGTACTATATTTTATGATTCTTTTAGAAAAGTTCAAAACACTTTAGGTAATTATTTACTTGCAAGACTCTTGATCTTAACCAAAATGCTTAACAACCAAATGACAAGTAAACAGCTGTTCCAAAGCCACCAAACATTATTCTCAGATTAGCATTTTGTTAATAACAGTGGCCTAAGGAATAGAACAAGAAGAAAAACCATGAATTAAAGCCTTAAGGGAATATGAGATTATATTAATTTTGGTAGAAAACATAAACAGAATTTTCTATAGCAATGAAGAAATCCATAGACTTGAAAATTGACCATGTATTCTGACATCATAAACGATAGGCTGTGATTATAACAATTTAGAGTGGTTCTTGGGAAAAAACTATTTCCCCCTTTAACACTGTTGCCAAATATAAGAAAACCTACCCTGACCAAGCTGATTATAGCTGTTCTGAAATCATTATCTGTAGTTACATTAGTGAGCAAAATAGTATGGAGTAGGCAAAGATCAGCTAGTGGTTAAATACGAGACAAATTAATATCCTTGATACGACCACTAGTTTAAAAGAAATCCCAGAAACTGCAGTGTAATGGGGGATTTATTTGTAAATGAATAAAACAGGTTGCCCATAGAAGTGGGAGATGCCCCATTCCTGGAAACATTCCAGTTGAGATTGGGTGGAGCTATGAGCAATCTGGTCTAATGGAAGCCATCCCTGGTCATTGCAGGGGGTTGCACTTGATAGGGTATGAAGGTCCCTTCCAACCCAAATATTTTATGTCCTTCTGTGAAGGACAGACAGATGTTCTATTTTTTCTGTATTTCTCTTTCCTTTCGATTCATAAGAGACACAGCATACTACCATCTCACATATAATTGGTGTTACAGAGCAATGTGCACATTCTAAAGGAATGTGCCAAAGTAACCTTTCCTAAAATACACAAATTTAATAAGAGCAATAAGAAACCTCAATTCTATGACTGACTTCCTGTAGTCATGCAACAACTTCCTATCTTTTCAGCCTTAGTCAGAATCCATAAGGAGCCACAAGGAAAAAAGTCCAGAGGTCATGGATTTAAGTGCTAACCATACACTGCTACTATCCCTCACTATATCCAACCAAATCACCAACACCTCTATAGCTCAAAACTTGACCCTATTCAACTCATGAGAAGAGCTGAAGCAGATCCAGAGTAAAATATGATGTGCTCTCTGGCATGAAAATACTGTGAAACCATCTCAAGGTTGACTCACTGACTAGCATTTCATGAACACAGTTTTTTTCCAATATCAGCTGGTTAGAAGAAACTGGTTTATCTTGACGAGCAATCCCTTTGTATTTCATGCATTTGCACCATCTATTTTGGAATATAGAAGAATAAGCAGGAAGGAAATCTTCCAGACTCGGCATTTGCCATCTGGCCCAGAGCACTGAAGCGTGACTCAGTGTTCTTGAAACAGTATATTGCTTGCCTAAAGCTATCAGTTTAAACTCATGGTCTCCATCCTTATCTTCAAAGCCCACAGTATCCCAGAAGTACCATTTTAAAACCAGGTATTCAGTCTTCTTAACATAATACTGCTATAAAACTCATGCATGTTTCTAAACAGGATTCAAAACAAACCTCTGTTCACAGTGTAATTAGGAGAGAAAGGTGAATTTAGACAATATATTCAATGTTGTCTTTATAGGTAGCCAGGTGGTCTGCTGAACACCATAAAGCCCATGTAAAGCAATTGACATTTACTGTCAGACTGGCTTCACAAGTACTTGAAAATGATATGGTCCTTTAAAATTTCCTTACAAACATATTCCCAAACTCTCCTCTTGCAAATGTTATTCTGTAATTCTTGAAAGAAATAGAGAAAATTTACCCAAGACGAGTATTTGACTTCTGTTGATGATAGAATACATTTAGAAACATTAAAAAAAAATCTCTAGTACAATAATTGATATACCAGCCATTAAAGGAAGTATGGAGTAATTAATGAGACAGCAAAGAATTTCCATTATGGAAAAAGACAATTATGACTACATATGTTGTACAGAAAGGATATTGTAAACTATGCTGCTGAAGATTGAAGTTCCTGAATTTGTTTTGTTTGCTCACTTGTTTTCATATGAAGTGTCATTTATAGGAAGCCACACATTCTGTACTGCATCATAAAAATTTCCTGCAATGCAACACTTTCCTTTTCAAGCATCTCTGCACTAGGATAAACAGGGTACCAGTAAAGGATATTCTACATTATTTTTTAATCAAAACCTTAATAGGTCTAATACAGATATCTTTTCTTAGGAAAGGGCTGTCTACAACTCAACACCTAGGGTGCTCTGTTGAAAAACATTTAGAGATGGAAATACAAATCCAATTCTCTGAAAATTAAAACATCCATGTATAGTAATAATAAAAATATATATAACACCTGGGTATCTAGAATCATCTCTCACAGCTGGAAGATCAGCTAACTGACTGGAACCATTTTATGGTTTTCAGAGGGGAGTACTGGTCTTGCAGGTTAGGAAATAGTGCCATCCCTCAGGAGCACATTGGAGGCATCTTTTCCATAGGCTCATAAATTGAAAATACCCAATGGGCAGCATCCTTATCTCTAAGGCTCAAGAATTTACATTTCAATGAGGTATAAGAAAGTTAGGTAGCTGCTGTAAGATTAACTCGATTTTTCTGTCAGATGGTAGAGAAAGAGTAGTTTGCACTGACAACAGCTCACTGACCACAAGGTTAGATAAACTGTATGACTCCCTGCTATGGTTTGCATAGGTCTATATGCTTTAAGTGTATGCATGCCATTTTGAACATCTGAACTCAAATCTAATGGAATTTTTGGTTATGAAAATGACAACACCCCAATTTTTATGGTAGCATCATAATTCAGGGTCTAGGTCTAAATCCATCTTTCACTTGTAGACTCTTTTCATCCTGTCAATGATGCTGCAGTAGCTCAATCCAAGAGAAACTCATACCATCTATAACACAATCCTATGCATGAGGATAAAAGATACACAAAAATATAGAGGGAGGACTTAAGCCAAGAGTTATCAGACTTGTTATATCAATGGTGGAATGCATTTCTCACAATCAGCTGTGCAACTTTAGCATCAAACTTCTAATTGAAAACACTTTAAATGATATGCACATTCAACCACCATGCTTAAAGTGATTTTTTACAAACTTCAGCTGGAGAACTATGTTCTAAACTACTACGCTTTCTCAAATGAGAAGCGAGTGACAGCAAATTCAAGCATACATCTAGATGATTAAATATAAAACATGAATTAGTGCCACACTAATTGACAACCCTCTCTAAAATTAAACCAGTAGCAGTCCTTCTCCAGCTGCACTTCTGCTATCCCGAACAGATTTGTGTCTCAGAGATGGGCAGCTCTGCTGGCTCCAGGACCAGCATGTTGAACATCTCACCTCATCAAGCACCACAGAGCCATAAATGCTACGCAACCACAGAGGAGAAATAAGGTGTGCTCTGGGAGTACTCCACAAACTGGAAATGACTGCCCATCTGCAGGGATACTGACATTCAAACTGTAGGGCAAGGACAGTGTAGACAAACCTGATGGAGCCAGCCAACCATGCCAGCCCAAACAACCTCTGTTTGCTCCCTTCTCACATCCAGGCAGCCCCTGCATTTATGTTGCCAGCACATGTTGCACAGTGTAAGAGGTCTAATCATGGGTCTCTCTGTTGCTTGAAAGCCTCAAATTCATCAATGATTTCATTTCTTCTCTCCCCCCCTTTCTTTCCTTTATGCCTAAAGATCAATGGAGTATTCAGACATACTGCCTTGTAACTTGATAATGATCTGCCCCAAAGTGGTTCAACCATTTTTTCAGTCTGATGGTCTCTATTAGCACCAGGATGTGACAATGATGAGGAGATCAAAGCCCAATATGGCAGAAGAGAAGCTCCCTTTTACTGTCAGAGGTAAAAAATATGGAATTATAATGCATATTTCTAGTCATCTTCATGCTTTCCCCTTGTAAATAATTATAGCTCCTGTTCACTTATTCATATATTTTAAAAAATTCACTGGTTTATTTATTGTCTTTGAATTTATTTGCATGTTCTGTACCCTCTCATCAACACAAATGCTAATAGAGATTCTTTGAATCATTTGCAATAATAATCATATTTCCATCCTTTCATATTTATTGGTGAGCCTGCTTTGTCTACTAGATTATACATATAATTCTCCTCTAGATTTGCTAGCAAGAAACTATGGTATGATGAAAATAATGTTTATGAAAATGTAATTTACACTCTTTGTGATAGGGAAAGTCAGTCATACTAAGTAATATGCATTTTAAGGAACTTACCAGATACCAGGAATGGTATTCATGACTGAGAACTCCCAAATGATGTGCTGTGAAAGATTGTTTTGTATCATTTGCAGAATGCTGATGTCTAGGACTGGGAATTTTATTTCTGCTATATCTAACATCATTTAAATTATGGTGAAGGAAAAATGGAAGTGATCATTGGTGTGGAGTATTGGGACCAGGTGATGACTGATTTATTATGTCAGAGATGAAGCTTGACTCTGATATTTTAAAATAGGTTTTCCATGGAAAAATAACAGGCATTTAAGTACTCTATTTATCTGCTAGATACAATGAAATTGGCAGCACATTTCTGGTATAGAACAGCAATGCTCCCTTTAATTGAAGGAGTCTCCATCTCTAGTTCAGTTAGGTCTTCCAATGAATTCTTTCTGCAAAAAATTGTGTGATAAACTGGTTACACAGGCATCAAAAACTATGAAATTGAGCTGAAAATTCTTCTTTTCATAATATTGTATATTTCTATGAAATAACAGAGGATTGGAAGGGTGCTGCTCTGTCTGACCTTGAACTGTTAATAATAAGAGCTGTGAAGCTTGTTATTGTGTTTCATCATTCCCTGGCCTGGGGGATTATATCTCCTTTACTGTGCATCTTTTAAAAAACCTAGACAAGGTTCTGTGTATGGTGGGTGTGATGGTTGGAAATTTCAGTTGAAGTTAAAAGTACAAATTTCATCTAGTCCATATCTTGCTAAAACTAAAATTATAAAAACAGTGCTACCAAATAGGAAATAAACTATTATTCTCTGCCTAGGTTATTTTCTAGGTAGGGAAAAGTTTGAGGAGATTTTTCTTAAGGAATAATTGTTCTTATTTTCTCCAAAATGAACAAAGGAAATAGAAGAATGAAAAAAAAAGACGTAGGAAGCTGGAAGATGACTGACAGAGTCAGAGGAGTAACTGCAGTGGTGTATGAAGAAACCTAAATAAAGTATCTATGTGTTATTTTGAAACTTATAAAGTACCTGCATCAACCCAGATGCATAGGGATATGTAATACCTGGACGCTTGTTTTCACAATCACCACTGTTTAAAATTTCTAGACTTGCTTTGAGAAGTTCAACCACTAACACTCTTAAAGGAAGATGTGGCCATTGGTCTTGATGGAAATAGCAGCATTTCCCACCTCTGTGACAGGCTTCATAGACACTTAGGGAGTCGCTCTTTCCCCTCTCCTACCCTAATATGCACCCTTCACATCTCATAACAAATAGAATCCCAGTTCCATCTCCACACTTATTTTCACCCTCTCAATTACCTGGTTTATTGAGTTTGCATGTCAACGTTTTGTTAGCAAAGGGCTTGCAGTGTCTTCTGTGAGCAGCTGCTGTAAGTTTCCCTCATGTCCAACAGAGCAAAGGCCAGCTGCCTCCAAGATGAACACACTGTAAAGTCTGGGTGGAGGAAAGGTGTTTTAAGGTTTGACTTTCATTTTCTCATTACCCTGCTATAATTCTGATTAGTAATAAACTAATTTTCCCATGTCAAATCTGTTTTGCCCATGGCAGTGAGTGATCTCTCCCTGTCCTTATCTCAACTCATGAACTTTTCATTGCATTTTCTGTCCCCTGTGCAGCTGAGGAGGGGAGAGATAAAGCAGCTTTGGTGGACACCTGCTCTCCAGCCAGGGTTAACCCACCACATCTTCTCATATTCCACCACATCCTTCCAATGGTATGCAAACACCCTTCCCTCACCTGTAAAACCAGAAAAAGTAGAGATAGCAAGAAAAGGGAGCTAACAGGAGGGTATGGGATGATATACAGCAAGGCACAGTGGATATAACTTCTGAGTACTCAAGCAACACCAGCTGTGACTCCCTTGCACCCACTTCTCAGCAGGATAACGTTAGTCAGCCTGCCAGAGGCTGTATTAATGATTCCTAATTCCCACCCCCTGCAGCTCATGTAGGAATTTGCACAGCTTGCAGGATAAGAAGCATCATATGCCTTGTGTAGAGGACGAGGATAGTTAATTTCATAAATCAGTAGGAAGTTTTGAAACTTGTCAAACATCTACTATTCCTGAAATAGAAGTACTTTGAAAACCTAATAGATAACTTAAACAAAACAAAATAAATAAAAAAATCCAAACCCAAACAACAAAAAAACCCAACCAGGACATTTAAAACAGAGACGTTTGTTTTAGTAAGGGACAGCAGTAAGAGCACTGAAAGCCTTGATTCAGTCCTCAGGTGTGGCTGGGAGAGTACAACAGTCTTGAGGTGTTACCATATAAAATGAACAGAAAGCAAGTTTGTTTTCACTCTAATTTATGGCCAACACCTCGCCCTGGAGGCATTCATTCAGCCTAAATTCCACATGAGCCTTGGTACATCTTTGTTGGCTCTGGGCTTTCAGAGGCAGGCAGCCAATGGAAAATACCAGGCTCAGAGATTTAAGTGGAATTCAGGCTGGGGGAAAGTTGGCTGAAGTATGATATTCATAAATTTGTTTTTTCTTCATATTAAGACAACTTTAAAAATATATCTGCTTGGACTAGAGTAGAATTTTTCCCAAATTTTCTCTGTGGGAAACCCAAAAATATTTTCATTCCTTTTAATTTATTAAAAAAGTCAAGTAACACCAGCTATAATAATGACAAAGCCATATGATGCATGAGTGTGTTTTGAAAAGATACCTTCAAGTAACAGGAAAGAGGGTCTAATTTTTTTAATATCATTTCTAATAACATTTCAATGTGTAATAGAAGTTGCAGGGGGAAATTTATGAATTTACAACCAGACTGATGATAAACCCTATGCTACAACAAGTAATTAATAGCCATTTGAAATGGCAACACTAGATAATGTCTTGGCTCTGGGAGTCTATTGAATACTCAGTTTCAGCCTGTCCAGTATATTGTAATTTTGAACACTTAAAAAATTTCTCTCTCCAGTACCATCCTAATTCCACTACCTCTGCATTTTAATGGCAAGTACAACTGTGAATATACAGATGACATCTCAACTGAAAATTTAGCGTAGTCAAAACCCAAAAAATGTTGAGAATGCTTTCTGCAGTCATTAAATTATTCAGAACATGGGAAAAAAAATGAAGAAAAACTCCATGATCCACATTTGTTTCCCTAATGTTTTTTTTGTTTTAGTGAGTCCATGTAAGTTAACAACAACTAGAAATACCTCAAATTGTTCAGGATACAAATAGGGGTTTTTTTTAGACAACTGAAAATTTTGGGTTTGATCAAAAACACCTTTTTATTTTGGTCATGGACTAGCAACAAAAAGAATCACTATTTACCCTGCTGTGTTCTCAGGATGATGGGATATCAGGGCCAGTTCACAATAAATGCTAATGTCTACAAAAGATACTGTTTAAAAATGATAAAATATGATTAATCTAGCATATAGCTAAAATGTAAGGATCCAGGTGAAATTAGCACTTGATCTTGGAGCACTGGGAACACTGAATAATGCCTGAGGACTGAAATTCCAAAAATCACTTTAAAAGCTGTTAAAATCACTTTTAAAGGCTGTTCTATCAGTTAGAAAATGTTGTTTGAGAAGAGAATGATTAGAGGGAAAAACAATGAAGGTCACAATTCTCCAAAGCCTTAGACAGTGTGTTTAACAATAGCTGGCCCTCCAAGGATGTCAGTCTTTAATTTCAGGACATCAAATCAGTGCAGTAAAAGTGAAAATGTAGAAAACTATTTACTCATAACTGAAATTATTTCAAAAGCCAAAAGGGATAATTTAATGTAATTTTCTCTCTACTGTAATTACCCATATTTAAACAGTTGGTAAATTATTTATAAACAATTCTGTGGATACTCAGAGTAACACTCGTTTCTGAGGAATCTGTAGAAGGGTGGATGTCCACAGCAAATCTGGGAAAAGCTTGCTTGGCTGACATGTCACTACAAGCCACTAAGATAAAAAACAGATGCTGAAGCTCCAGAATGGGCTACTGACTCTCCTAGGAGAGATTTGATCCTAATTTGGTAGGAACATGCTCTAATTCCAATGGAAAAACATATAAACCTTTTTATTTAGTTTTTATTTTTGCATAAAATTAATACTAAATACTAATGAATAAATACTAAATACTGATGAATGAATCTATTTTTAATCTATGATATAGTCATCTTCTTGCATTTGGTTGATTTAGAAAAACATTTTTGGTCATTCATTTTTCCACAGTTGATATTAAAATCTTTATAGTATGCAGTACAATATGAGGTAGATGAACAGAAAGGTGGGAAGTAGAAGTATGCCAAGGCAACACATATTTGGACAGTACTTACTATCCGTGAATAAACACTTTCCTCTCAGTAATCATTCCTACCAATATTTCTTTGCATATGGCTCACAAGCAATTGCAAATGGATGCTTAAAATACTACCACATTGCAGATTGAAGGATTATACCACCAATAGGAATCAAGAAGAATTGCTTATCTAATGCATTCCATCATTTGAGGAAGATGATACAGAGAGAAGGTCAATAAAAAGGGCTGTTTGGACACCAGTGAGCCACTCAGAGCACATCGAAAAGAATCCCAAAGCTGTAAGACAAGTGTTAGTCAAGGGTTCTGTATGAGCAAATTAGTTTCAATGCTTTGTGTAACACAAAGAGGTGAAAAATCCCTGAGATAAAAAAAGAATTATCCTTACTTCTTTTAGGTATGAGAAAATTTTGAAGCTGCAGAGACCAGTCTCCCTGGGCTGTGAGACAGCATCACATACATCTCAGCTTATCCACATTCAGAATTTCTCAAGTATTTGCCATATTTCCTTCAATTTGCCATTGATGGCTATGAATTGCTCCCTGTTTTCTGGGGAGTTTTTCAGTAAGATCAATTACTGGAATACAGTCACATTTCAGTTTGACTTCAAACACTCATTCTTAATGTGAAATAGCAAACTTGCTGATGAGTAATTTTTTCTTCCAAAGAGGCTTAATTATTTAGCCTCCCCATTCTCTTTGATGGATGCATATTACTTTTATTGGCTACGGTGACAATGAAGAAATTCATGATGGGATGTTACAAAAATTTTCTGTTCCCTCAGGTATATAACTTTTCTCTGAAGTAGCTGAAGCAGCAGCAGAAGTTTGCTGAATTATGTAAGCCAATTGTAGAAGTACTGTATTAATAAGTACAATTTCATTGAATTCCAGGGGATGTCTGCTAAGTTGATGTGGAATTCTCTGTCCTTCTCCTAGAACACTTTTAAACCATCTGTGTTGATCACCTCATTATTGTGTGAGGTTCAAAAAGACCAAGTACCATTTCCTGGATTTGGGTGGCAACAACCCCAGGCAGTGCTACAAGCTGGGGGAAGAACAGCTGGAAAACTGTGTGGTGGAAAAGGCCTTGGGAGTGATAGTCAAGAGTGGATGAACATGATCCAGCATGTGCCCAGGTGGCCAAAAAGGCCAATGGCATCCTGGCCTGTATCAGCCATTGTGTGGCCAGCAGGACCAGGACAAGCTGTTGTTATTGTGTGCCTCGGTGAAAAACAGCTGAGCAAGGCTGAGATGTTTCTTCCCATTCAGGATGACCTCTATTTTCAGAGGCTGATCTCCCAACTCTAAATCCAGTTTTCTTTGAGCAAAATATTTTGGTGTGTGATGCACTGTAAGCATTGTAGAAATGAGACTATCTATCATATTGTAATGCAATATACAGAGTATCCCCTCTCCCACAGTGTACATAGCACCAAGATATCTTTCATGATAAAATACATCAATGTCTTCCTCTGGCCAAGTCAGTGGAAAATGAGTTCTGGGCACTTTCAAATATTCAGTGAAGCAAACACAAAAAGAAATGTAACAACTTATTAAAGAAAGGTAACAACTTTCAGTTTTTGTGGTTCTGGTACTGTATATGAGGTCATTTAAAATTTTTCTCTCCCAGACTTTATCCCCTGATACTCTACTAATTAAATCCATGGAGAGTTCAAAGTCTACTCTCCTGAAGTGCAGAGCAGTCAGCTTGCTGTGTGCCCTCCTCACTGTCCTAAGGATCTCCACTATTTCATTGCCACTGTAACCCAGATTTCCCTTTAGCTTCACATTCTCCACCCTTGCTGGTGAGAATAAGGTCCAGTGCAGTGTGAGGGAACAAGGTCTATCACAGCACCTCTCCTTGCTGGCTCCACTATCACCTGGAGAAGGAAGTTATCATCAATGCCTTCCAGGAACCTCGCGGATTGCCTGTGCCCTGCTGTGCTGTCCCTCCAGCAGACATTGAGGTGGTGGAAGACCCCCATGAGGAAACAGGGTTTGTGAATATGAGGCTGCTCCTATCTCCTCCATAGCGGGCCTCTTCCACTCGGTCCTCCTGGCTGGTTGGCTTCTTGCAGACCCCCTCTATATATAATGTCACCTGTACCTGTTATTCTTTTAATCCTGGCCCATAAGATTTTGGTTGATCTGGCCTGGAAGATCCTGGTAAATATAACATCTGAACCATTTAAAATTATTAGCATCACGGATTTAAGCCCTTTCAGCTTTAGTATTGTCCTTTCTATTTCTGAGGAGAACATGTCGTGCTTTATGTCTGGGAAATGTTCTGCTGAGAATTTAAACCCTAATCCAAACTTCTCAGCATGTTAGGATGAGGCAATAACTTTCTTAGCTTTAGTTTCTAGGGCTGAAACAGGCTAATAGATGGTGCTTTGTGGTCTGGTACAGCTGCAAGAAATAGAGTTTCTTTTCACTTAATATTCTTGTTTTCAATATAACTCAAAACATTTGAGAGTATCCCACTTCCACGCAATGCAACGCCATATGTGAGTGTGAATACAGCAGCTCAGTAAAAGCTGATAATTATGGTTAGTTTAGCCCCATAAATGTCTGGATTATGCTCAGTCCTGAATGCACTAAATTCTAAAGCACATTCAGAGCTCTAAAGCAGCTGAATCTCTCAGTTTGCAAGTAGTCCTTTTGCCTGAGTCCTGTTTGCCTGTGTCATTTTGTCTGAGTTCTAGAGCCACAAATTTCAGTTACCAAAGGATGATACAGGGTGGAATGATAGATATTGGCTCATACCTAAAGACTCATTCAAGCAAAGGAATATATAGAAAATTAATCTACTTCACCCTTCACCACTTTTACATGCCAAGAGACTGTTGCCTGCTTAGAAATTAAAATAATCCTTAAACGATCAGTTTTCTCTGCTTAACCCTTCTTACATATGTTTTAAATGATGCACCACTACACAGCAAGTTGCAAAGGCAATTTTCCTGAAGAGCAGTATCTGTAACAGGAGTTTAAATAAATTAATGGTATTGCATATTTCAACTACCCTTTGACTCAGAACTTGACATTCATTGTAGAAGCTAATTCAGAGTGGTTTATATTATTTCACTTAGAAATCTTGTTTGTCAAATGGAAAAATTTCAGTTGAGAAGTTATTTTATGATTTCTTCTTTTGAGAAAAATCTGTTTAGCTCCAAAAGTTTTTAATTCAATTTTTTTTTCTTATTCAAATTACTTTTTCTCTCAAATGTGTGATTTACTATGTAATAATATAAATAAAATTTCAAAAGAGAAGATAAAATTTTGGATATTATGAAAAATAAATGCAATTAATTATACAGACTGGAGGTAAAGATTAATCTGCTAGGATTACACTCTTCACAATTTTTTCTTTCTTTCTGTGTGCTGAAAAAAATCTATCTTCCCACCTCTGCCTATTTCGGGAAGAGCTTATATGAACAAACACACAGACAACATCTCAATAACTGGAATTTTCAAATCATTTGTACTGCAAGAAATGCTATTCTTGATGTACTAAAAATGCCATCTGCTTCCTACTGTGCAGCTTTAGCTTCCCAATGTTTCATAACTCAGTCAGTTTCTAATATGCTAACACTTTACCTGGTAAGGCCAATATATAATGATGTTTATTAAAAGTGTATCTTTGCCATCAGATCAAATTCTGATGCTGTGCTTAAGGCATCCAACTTCTCTTTATAGCTTGCAATGGGATACACATTTTCCTATAGTCTCCACCGGATTCTTATAACAAAGGCTTTTGAAGTGTCCTCTGGGTCTACAGAAGCCTGATTTTGCCTCCAAGATAATAGATATCCGCAGAGTGCTTGAAGTATTCTGCACCTAGACCCACAACACAATGCCAGGTTTTTGCCTTTCACTCCCCTTTTATGAGCTGGAAATAAAACTGGATACCCCATGGAGATGAAAGCTGACTTAAGTGTGTCACATGCTGCTGTGTGGACAGCTCTCCCCATTGTCATACCTCAACAAAACACCTTCCATGAGGAAGATACAGTCTAAGTGGCATTCTTTATTTTCTTTAGATGTCACATAAGAAGGAAGTTGTATAAAGAACTGTAAAGAAAAGTTCTGGGTTTAGAAGAAATTTCTTCAACTGAGGCAGCTTTTCATGAGTCAGTTCCCTAAAACTAGAAGGAGTGGGTTGTATTCCTCAATCTTAGTTTCTGCAGGAAGTTTATTTATACATTTCTTAAGATGTACTCTGTCAAAAATATATTAGGACAACCTTAAATTAATTAAATTAGTTCTTTATTCCAACTAAATAAACAAAAAAAATCTAACCATAAAAATATCTACAACACACTTAACCTCTAAAAGCAGCAAATATCATCTGATCATTTTGGGTTAACAAGACCACTAGATATCTAAGCACAGGGCCATTTCCTATTCCCAAATTTCAGCAGTTCTTGCTTCTTTCTAAACTGTGTAATGGCAAAGAGAGAGAGTTTGATAGAGAAGTGTCAGATCTCTCTTGGACTCCCTGGAGGGACAGGTGCCTGCAGTAGGCACTCTGAAAACAGCTCAGCTCTCCTTTCTTCTACTTCTCTCATGCTACATCTGTGACTGACAGACATGCTCATGAGGACTGTGGTGGCACAGCTGGAAAACATTGCCCTGGGCTGCTAATCACAACTCCTCCTGCGAAGAGGGTTTGCTGACCTAGTTTATGTTTGTACTGAAGCAGACCAAAAATGTTCCTACAAACGTCTGTCACATCTCAGCTCTTGGGGCTGGCACCTCCACCTTCAGGATAAGGAGAAATGACTGAGAGTTCTTCAGCACTGACACTGAATTGAGGTAAAAGCACCTTTATGGACCACAGCCTGGAGGAATATCTGGCTGACAATTTGAATTACACAAAGTGGTGAAAAAATAACATTCTTGGGTCAGTAGTGAAGCCCA
The DNA here is from genome assembly GCA_013397245.1 of Thryothorus ludovicianus. Classification (NCBI taxonomy): domain Eukaryota; kingdom Metazoa; phylum Chordata; class Aves; order Passeriformes; family Certhiidae; genus Thryothorus; species Thryothorus ludovicianus. The sequence continues at coordinate 22,896 of VZTB01015814.1, forward strand.
GTGGCAGAGATGTCTTTGTGCCTTAACGTCAGTAGTGCTCAGGGTCTAGTTTGCAGTTTTGTATCCTTTCACCTAAGGTGTCATAACAGTAGTTTTCTAAAGACCCTGTGTCACTTTCCCCTTGTTTCTCCCTTGCTTAAGTTCAGGTGCTGGTGCCCTCACGACCTCATGCCTGCCAAACCCTGATATTACTGCTCCCATGGGTTCTCATGGGAAGTGACCACTGCTAGCATAAGAAACACCTGGCTCCACTTCTTTCTTTGCAGATTTCAGTTCAAACAAAAGAGAAACAAGAAAAGCAGCACAGTAGATAATAACCATTTATATATTTGATCAGTATTATCCAGGGCTACATGTTCAGCAGCCAATGGACGTGCAACATCTGTGCCCAATTAGCATGCTCCAGCCAGGGCTAATAGTTTCACAGGCAGAAAAAAAGGAATAGAAAGCTTGAGCCATCCCAGATTAATAGTATTATGATGCTGGGGTAAAAGCATCGTGAAAGTGTCATCATGCTTTTCCTCATCAGTCACTTTTGCTGTTGCTTCTTGCTGCACTGAAGAGAGCCCCCACTCAAGGACAGTCATTCTGGGTATTCATCACTGTTCCTCCTCCCTGGCAACTGAAGACTTCCCCTTTTCCTGTTCCCTTTCCTCTTCCTTTTCTCACTGCCTTTCATATTCCCTTCTCTCCCTCTTCCTCCTTTTCTTCAAACATAACTTCCAGGGTTTGAGTCAATGTGTGCCTAGCACCCTGCTCCCCTATCTCCAGGCATGTGGACCTGTCTCACCTTCCTGTGTGCAACACAGGTCCCTGCAATTAACCATGGGCACCTGAACATGAGGTCAGTGTGCAGCAGCTAAGAGTCTCTAAGTTACAGGACACCATGAGCTAGAAGTGTTAGAATGAGAATATGGAAGATTTTACTATGTCACAGACCATTCTAATTCCCAGTCTGTAAATCAAAACCATCCTGTGAACACCAAATTCACTTATTGTATTAAGATATACAGGTACACTTCAGTACTAGAACATTTATAAATTGCAATTTGAAAGGCTTTTAATAAAATACCTCTGTTATATCAATTTTTTTTACCACACTTTCAGCTATATCTCTTTTGTTAATTCAAAATATTCCCTAGACGCTTTTAAAAATAACTGAAACGATTAACCTCTAGCTTTTCAAGGGTACAAAACCTCTCATAATGAAACTCTGCACTTGGTGTTTGATGTGAGCCCTGATCAAAACCAACTATTTAAAAATGTATTTGAAAGTTTCTGTGACTAAGTTTCATTGAGCTCAGAAAACTTGCAACTATTTTAAGACAGGAAGTATGGGAAGCAACATCAAGAACTAATGATGCTTTCAATACAAGTATTTTTCTGGGTTTTCTGCAGCTTTGGCTGCATCTCACTCTTTGAGAAAGTATCTGTACAATCATATTCCAGCTGACATGGTAGACTATTTAGGTCTTTACTTCAGATTTTTCACTAGTTGGTCATTATGTCAAGACATAGCATGACTAAATTTCTCAATGCAGATCTTTTAGCTTCTCTGACATTTTTGTTGCAACTTCCTTTCCCTCACCAGTCTTTACCACAGATCACCACAGGATCAAGCTTGTTATTAGTGAAATCTATGAAGCTAGACTTCATTTCCATTATATTTTTCTTTTTTTTTTTCAGATGATGAATGAAGAGGTCAGAGATGGGCATTGGCAGGTTCTGTTCCTAGTACTTGAGAATTTCATTATTTTTTGCATTGAGCTAAAAATCTTTTAGAATTATAAGTATTGATGAACTGAAAGTACATCTTAAATTTGAACATTAAAATTTTTATTGATTCTTTACCATCTTTCTATATTTTCACTGATTGTTTCCACCTCTAATTAGCAGAATCCTTGTGCAGAAAAGTAAATCCCATTTTGTCATTCACAGACATTTTATATGCTAGCAATTGCAAAATGATTTCTACCTCCATTCTTAACACTTCTCTTCCTAGTTTGGTGCTGAAAAAGTGGGAGACACTTCGGTGAAGTTGTAGAAAAATATCTTCAATTCTATTTACTGGAATCTTACTTCTGTAGTAGGCTGTTTCTGGTTCTTTGCAACATGTATCCTAAAAGCTTATAAAATGGTGGACAGAAAGAAAGCCTTCATTTGCTCTTTTCATTTTATGCGTCTTGATTTTTTTTCCCTAGGAAAACTTTGCAACATTTAACAGGCCCATTACATTACAACAGTGGACAGCATGACATATTTCCTTTATCTTGACAAATCCAGAGGTATAGCTGTTGCTGCCCCTGGCAGCAAATTGTCTGAGGTAATTGATGCTTTGCAGAAAGTCTGGAAGAAATCTTCTTTGGCAGTTCCAAAGTGAGTCATGTATTCTGTACAAGATACCATTTCTCCATTTGTTTCATGTTTTACCTTCTAAACGAGCATTTCTGAGTGGTCATAAATGAATTGTAAATTAGTAAAAATGCCATTTACAACAATAAATCAAAAATCCGCACAGGACCTTTCAGGTTTGACTTTTGTTTCCTCATTATCTGTTTCACACTGATGTGTTTCTTCCAGCCTCAGCAGAGGCTCAGGGAAAGGTGAGCTGTGTCCCATGTCTGTACCTATGCCAAGGGTCATCTACATCCACAAAGGCAGCTGGAGGCCATTTGGGACACTGTCTATATCCTTTTTTTATATATAATGAGAGCATGGACCCCCAGTTCACTGTGGACACCTTCATGCAGATGCCTAAATTTAACTATCACAAACTGAAGTTGCTTTCATTGATCCCTTCTTATGGTGCTATGGGGCATCAAGCACCCGACAAGGGTGGGCAAAAAAATCAATTAAATTGTTTTATGGTTTCATCTGGCTTCTTTCTTTCTTTCTCATGTCCTGTTTTATACTGAGATTTTAACTTGGGTCAACTAGGAACCACTAGATTTTCTAAATGTACACTACTGGCACAAAGTTCTTGGCTGGAGCTCCTAATAATATATTATTAATATATNTAAAATTATATTGTCTACTTTCCTGGCCTGTTACAAAGTGCAACAAAACAGTGCCCTTCTGTCAACTAGATAATGATCACTAGGAGAGAGGCTTTTGGTACATGGATGAATCCAAACCTTATGTTGTTCTCATGCTTTTTTATACACTGTCATGAATTTTTCAGCAAATTATACAGTAATAGAAATTATAGCAGACAGCTAACTGAAAGTGAATTGTGGAAAATGCTTTCAGAAAAAATGTTCAGAAAATATTTCTCATCTCATTTTATGGAGGAGTATAATGAAGCAAATATTTAAAGTTTGTTTACCCATTTATGTTCAGTATTTGCCCATCTACTGATGAACGCTTAATTGACAAAAGGTATGTTGAGTGCAGAGCCTCAAATAACCAGGAAAGTAAAACAACACAAAGTAACTTTTTTCACCAAAAATGGAAGAAATGAGTTCCTTGGTGTGTTCCCCTTCAAATGCCTCAGCTCTCAGTGTCCACAAGTACAGATATGTCTCCCTGTAAAAACTTGAGCAACAGCCCAGAAAATTGATTTGTTTGCATCACAAATCTCTCAGATGGATGAAATGGATGGAGATTGCTGAAACAAAGCAAGAAGACTGACTCAGAAAATATGGTAATAAAGCTAAGAAAGTTAAAAGTCAATTTCTTTGTGTGTCTGGCAAAAGAGAACAGTGTATTAAATGCAGAATGCAAATGAAAAGTTTTTTGTTTTCTTATGATCCATCCCACCGGCACAATACAATAGTGATTTCTTAGACCACATTCTAGTAGTGATATTTATAACCCAAAAATGCAGTTTTGAACTAAGAATTAAGACTTAGTGATTCTAAAATCTGCAAGAATCTCAAAAAAAGATGATTTTACATAGCTCTGAAATTACTATACTTAGCCTATACCATGTTTTCAAATTTCATTAAATTTTGATTAAAGCATAAAAATAACTTTTAAAGAATTAAAATACTGGAAAATTGAACATATTGATATTTAACCACTTTTTATAATCCTTAGTGAAAAAAAAATCTTGGAATTTTTAGTGTGAATTTCTCTACATTTTTCATTGTAATAGTTCTGTATTATCTTCTCATTCTGTTGATGTAAGAACCTTCAGTCTTTTAAATTAATATAGACAGCTGTGGAATTTAAATAGAAAAAAAATTTTACTCCTCCATGGGTAAGCAACAGTTCAAGCATGTTAAAAGTCAGTTTCCCAAATATCAAATAATTCTTAATGTCCTTTCATGAGTGATTTCCAAATATCTTTTTATATTGTCCATGAAATTTGAGAATAAGCCTACACACAACTTTCCAGGAACTATTTAAATAGCTTTATCTATCCACAACATAGAGAACTTGAGAAAAGTTAACTTATTTTCTTTTTCACAAATACTGTGACTTCCACTATCTAGAAAGGTGCATTAATCCCTCCTTACCAGAGCTCAAAATTGCTGTTTACTTATTTAAATTATTTAGCTTGTGGGACACACTACCCAACACAGTTCTAGCTAAGTTCATGAATAAAAAAGCCTGCAAATAACTTCCAAACATATACTTCTGCATGGAATTTTTATAATTTGTGACTTTGATCATCCCTCTAACCTTGTATCCTTTTCCCTCTTTTAGTTTAAGAGTTGTGCATCAGAAAGAGATTCCTAAAATTATGCATCTGTAGCATGTCTTCAAATGTTACATTCTCCCTCTCTCAACTCCTCAGGAAAACAAGAAAAAATCCTGTAAAACCAAATTATTCTCTCATTTCGTTATGGCCAGTTTAATCTTCTTATTTAGGGTTACAGAAGAAACAAAGCAATTACTATGTCTAGCCGCCTGCTGATTCAATTGTTTTGTGCCCCAAAATAATGGCTGAGATTCGATTTTTAAATTTCAATTATAAACTCCCTAAAATTTGCAGCTTTAGAGATTTCAGGTTCTGGTTCAATCTAATCTCTAGGAATAACGGAATTTTTGGATATTGGTTCAAGATGGACTTTACTCCAGTGTTTAATCAGTTGTATGTGCCATGTTTTGTGTCATACACTCCACTGCTATATCAACCCCTAGGTCCAACAGGAGGACTTTGTTTCCCTCAGATGTGTCACAATGAAAACAAAGTCAGCTGTTTAAGATAGGAGTTAGGGAAGTATGATGCCAACACTAAAACAAGATTAGGGATTATTCACCAAAGTTTTTTATAGCTGAGTTTCATGATGCTTTTAGGAACCAATGGGAAATGATCTCCAGGTGTCAGAATTATTAGCAATAATTTGCTCTGACAATAAAAAATAATAAAAAAGGTGACATGGAGCACTGCAATGCCATACAAGGCAGAAATGTTTGAACAGGTTTATCTTACATTAGTGTGAGCAGCAGACATGCAGATATATGAGTGGTACTAAGGAAATGTAACTGGTGAACTTTGTCTGAAAATCTTCTTCCAGGTGTGGAACTTGTTTAACTTGCATGTTTTACAACACACAGACACAGCCTGAACTGCCTCAGAACATTTCTCCCAGATATGAGAATGAGTTGGTTCAATCCTTTTTTTCTGGATATGTTTATTAGAGAATATGCTATTATCTTTACTCAAATCTGAGTTTTTCACCACCAGAACACTCATACAGATACCAAGAGGAACTCAGATGATCAGTAAGTGAAATGCATCCTTAATTTGCTGAACTCTGGAATAAAAAATTTGGCCCAAATCTTTAATTTTGTTTCATCTTCATACAGCTTGGCAGAACATCTTCTCCTTGGACAAGACCCATACTGTCCTCTCCAGACATCTATCAAGGTCTTTTAGGTGGTCTGTAGAACATGAAAATACTAATCTGACAATTTTTTTAATTCAAAGGTGGTTATAAGTGAAATGGGATTTGTCTTTCTGTCCTTTATTTTTATATTGTACCTTTCTGAACATGCTTCACCCACTAAGCCAAGTGAATCATATAATTACGATTAGTGCTCCCAATAGCCCTGTCAGAAATGAAGGTTTATGTAGACAGTCTGTGATAACCATTTATTATTTTTCTCTAGCTGACTTAGCTGTGAATTTTTATAGGAAGTATTTAAATAAGTGTTCCACTTGACAGAACTGACTGTCTGAAAAAAAAAAAACACCAACCCAAAACATGGAGAAAGCTCAGAGGGATTTATTAGAACAAAAATTTTAACCATTGTACTGCAAACACATCAGTTTTTATATTCTTTTACAGCATTTTTTCTTTAATCAAGATCAGATGGTGCAAACTGTAACATAGATAGGTAATCTGAGGTATTATCCAATAATACATACCTAATAACCATATTAACAAAATTAAAAATTAACAATGAATGTCTCCCTCTTTCTGTGGAGTTGGGTTTCTTATCTTCCCCTTTTCCTGTTTTTTTTAGGTTTAAAGGCCTCCAGGTGAGAGATTTTTCCCCTGCATCTAAAAAATAATAGCACAGTCAAGCACAATTTCAGTTCTCTATGGGATGTTTGTGTGTTGGTTAGAAATATTTGTATTGATTTTTTTTTTACTATTATAACATTTTTATAAAGTTAAGATTTTTATGCAGTTTTCTTTTAGTATTCTGCACATGTTACAGCTACAGTTTTAACACTGTTTCTGGTTTTTTTTTTTACTGTTACATTTTACTTATAGTAAAAGAAAAATTTTGTTTCCATCATGACTTTTAAAGGCAGAAAATATATATTTATTTCATTTAACTAAATAAGTAAATTGAAGTTTAAAATTAAAATATTAGAGTTCGTCTAGTACAACACACAAAAAAAGTAATTGAAAAAATATATTCCTTCTCATCATTAATAGCTTTATAAGAAAATAATCTTTTTCCTTCAACCTATACTCTGCCATCTTTAAGAGATATCATAGAGTTTTCTTTTTCTTTAGTTTGAAAAAGTTCTGATTTTTTTTTTCTTCATAAAAAGCAGATAAAAAAAACTAATTTCATGTGACAAAATATTTTAGAAAGTCCTTAGGTTCTAATGAAAACATTCATGTTTTGATTTTGTTCTCCTAAGTCATTTTGAATGAAAAATCAAAACATTTCCTTAAGAACACCAAAATGGGACTTTTCAGCACTTTAGAAGTCTGTCATTGCTGGTTTTGATTCTCAGAATAATTTCCCCAGCTCACTGACGCAAGCACTGCTGAATTGGTGCAGTGGTGCCCACAGGAGGGAGCAGTGCGTGCAACGATCGTTTCCATCAGATTTCACCTATAGTTTCATTCACATCCAGCAGGATGTTTTCTAAGAACAGATTTAACTTTAAAATCATGTGCAATTCGCTCTGAGGCAAATTTTTAAGCACGTGCTTACCCTGCTCTGACCTCAGGAATACATGAATATGGGCTCCAGTTCTTTGCTGAGTAGGGACACGCTTTAATCTCTGGCTGGCGTGTTGCAGGGATGAGGCCTCGAGCTTCTAATAAGGGACGCACGGATACGAAACGAAAGAGCGTCGAGCATCATCAAAGGCTTGGATTTTTCATTCCATTGCTAACACATGAAAAAACATGCCTTAGGAAGATCTGTATCAGGTTAGCTACTTCAGTGGTGAGATGATACTGATGCAGCGCTATCTTCATCAGTTACAGAAGGCCTGAATTGATTTACAATGCACTGCATGGATTCTTTTACGAACCATCAGATCTCTGACAGGGATTTAAAAACTGGGTTAGTTCCAAAAGAAAAAAAAAAGAGAGAGAGAAAAGAAGCTATTAAAAAGAAAAAGAGAAAAATGTTTTACAAATATTATATATTTAACAACAGGTATTTTCCAGGCAAATTCTTATGATCAGTTTAGCCATAGGGTTTTTTTTCTAGTTTGTTATGTTTCGCTTTTTATTCAAGGCTTTGCTTATCCAAAGGGGAGGTAAGATTTCTTTAAAAAGTAAAGGAACATCAATCCATCAAGTAAGACATTATGACAGTGTTATTTCATGCTGGCCATATTCCAAAGCCCTTCTCTAAAAACCCAGTCCTGATGGCATAAATTGATAGGATAGTGGGTTAGATGGACCTTTAAGCAAACATGATATGGCCTGTTTCATGTCTTATTGAATAAGTAATGGAGGAGAGATCTGATATGTTTTATTAACAAGCCTGTTCTTTAACCTTATTTTCCTGTTTAAGCCATTTTGAAGGTTGGGCTTTATTGGTTTCTTTTTTTTTCTTTTTTTTCTTTTTATAATGGAAACCTGTATTTTCCTACTGCACGTGTAAAAAGAGGCTGCAACTGTTTGGTGAAGGCTCTCTCAAGGTGTCCTTGCACCTCATCCTGCACCGCCAGTGAGCCCCACCCAGCTGGTGTGGTTTAAGCAGCCTGGAATGTGGATGCTGAGGGGCTTCTGTACAGACTGCTGCTCATGTAACCACTGGCATAAGTCTACAGGGACCAGAGAGAGACTACAGAGATGAATGAAGCTCCACCAGATACTACTGGGGGGAAGGAGTTCATATCTTTATGCATTGTTTAGAGTTCAGTTCACTCTGCTCCTTTTAATTTCAATTTCTTTCCATTCAAATTTTTCAGGTGCACACTATATTACAAAAATACCTACATGACCAAAGAACTCACTATACTGAANACTGCAGACCCTTATCTTTATGTTTTGAAAACAACTGCCTCAGGAATTCCAGTGTGTCTTCTTCACTCTCAGATCGAATTTTTAAAGGTACAACACTTATTTCTGAGCGAAACAGATGAATGGGGATACAATTTAGCATCAACCCAGGACAACTGAACACAGCAGTCCCATTCCCAGCTTCTAACCAGAGCTGGCCAGAACCAGAAGATTCAGAGAAGGCTTTAAGAAACTTTCATTTTACAAAATTGGATGATCTGGTTGACATTTATATCACACTCTAATAATACTTAATTGTTTTAAACACTGACTAACAAGATTTGGCATAATTTTTTGTTCTGGTTATTCTTGTCCTCCAAGTATCTCCAAACTATTTTTGAAACTTGTGAAATTCTTTGTCTCAATAGCTTATTTTGACAGTGACTACATAGTCTGTACCCTATAGAAAAATATATTAATTTTCAATTTGCCTTGGATATTATTTATTTCTTTATCATATCTCTATTCTTACAAGTTCTTATGTTTTCAGTGTCTGATTCTTTCCATCAGCAAAGCCTATCAAGCTATAAAAACATCTGTAAACCAAGACTGAGTGAATTAGGCAAGTAGCTGTCTCTAATAATGGACAGCACAGAAGGATATGAGAGACTTCTGCAGCGTTTACAAGCCTGTAGAAATCTTCTCGTGCCAGCCCCTTTTCTCTTTTGTTTTGGTTTGGTGTGGTTTCTTATTTTAAATTTTTTTTCCACTGAGGATTTTCTTCCATGTATTTGGCCCTTTCATTTTTAACTCATACATTTTTTATCATGTACAATATTCTGAGTTTCACAAATTATGTGAAGTACCACTTTGATTTGATTTTCCAGACATGCCACCTGCTAGCTCCATTTAAATCTCCTTAGTTCTTGTATTGTAAAAGACAGTAAATAATGATTCCCTTTTGGCCTGTTCCTTGACTCTCATCGTTTTATAGACTTCTGGTGTGTCTCCCTCGGTGCCAATCAAAGGCTTGTGCTGACCTGTAAGGAAGAGGCCATCATGCCCAGCCAGCTAAACACAACCTCCTTGGACCATTCGAGCTCCCACCCAGCATGGCACAGGGCCACATGAAAAACAGGAGGAAACCAGATATATTAATATGTGCCTTCTTTGTGCCAAATTACTGTGCCAAGGCTCAGGATATATTTACTTCTCCAGAGCACTGTGCCCTGCATTCAAAGCTAAATGAAGTATCTTCCACTGGAAGCATAACCCAAAAGCAATTTCTCTGAGAAAAGGACAAGCCCTACAATCAACATTCATGTCAGTATTTCTGATGATTTTTTTTCCTAGAGAAAGTTTAAAAAAAATCTATTTCTCTGGGCATTTTTTAAACCCCAAAGTGCCTCCAATAAATAGAGAAGCGCAACAAATGCCATTGCCATTCTGTAAATATGCAGAGAATCTCACAACCAACAGGAAAGAAAACATAAGTTTTTTTCTTCATACCCTGGGCAATAAAATCCAATGAACAACCATGCTGGACAAAGAACTGAATTGTGCTTCTGACTGACAGACTAGCCAGCCTTGGGCTATCCCGTGACTCGTCTTCCAGTCTGTAGTGTGGCACGCCCTCTGCAAAAGACAGACAGTTCTTTTCTTCACACATTTCTTATACTTACTTCAGTAATTTTTAAAGTTTGCAGGTGTGATGGGTCACTACAAATGGATTGGTGAACCTGACATGCTGACTGACATTTAATTCCAATATTTAACCTTTTTCCTCTTCTACTTCATAGTAAAAATTGGATACTGAGGCCTACATAGCCGTAGGGAAGAAAATGCAAAGAGAATAAAAATCCTTATTTTGGGTAGGGCTGAGAAAATCTTCCTTTTTTTTCTATTAAAAGAGAAATTCAATAGAAATTTTATTTTGTTAAAAAATAAAATTAAATATATGATTTAATGTCAATCATTTTATTCTTTCTCTATCTTTAAAAAGGCATTTCAGTCTTTTTAAGCCAAAAACATTGGTTTGATACCAAAGAATTTGCAGATTTTCTCAAAAGTGTGTTGAAAGCAACATTCTTGTGTTTTCATGATAAATTGTCACTTAATACTAGATACTTAAAAATGTCAAAATTAAATTATTCAGAATTTTCATTTCCCTCCTTCTTTATTTCTAACTTGGAATTATTATGATTACATTCATTTCCACCTACTCTCACTGCAAAACCTACTTACTGTTAAATTTTCTGTTCCTCAAATGCTTCCTGATTGCACTGGGTAGAATGGGTTGTTCCAGCCTAGCCATCAGTCTCTGCATTGCACTTGGAAGTACTGGCACTTGGAAGGACTCCAACTGCCAATCCATCACACCAGCAGGGCAGTTTTAGTGCCCTACTGCATGGGACATCAAAACATCAGAAAACCCAAGGAACTCTCTGACCTCAGTAATTTTTCTCAGCTTCAGCTTCCACAGACACCAAAAATCTTCTGTTCTATCATTGTTCTAGTGAAGGAGCGCTTAGTTTCTTCAGCTGAGAAATCCAATTTAAAACTCATCAGGGAATACCGTTATCCTGTAAACCGCATACAAGGGAGAAAGCAAGCATGAAAAAACTGCTCAGCCAGGGACTAAAGTAAGTGGGTTATTCTGCAAGTAATCCATTCACTGATCAATTTTAGTGGGAGCTGTGGCTAAATCAGGACAGAAGGAGAAGTACACAATGGGTCTAAACCACCACCATCTGCATAGTAATGTTTCTGAAACAGCTACTTCATAAGCTTTAACCAGCAGCTGGACAAAACCCATACAAGTGATTTCTCAAGGGATTTGTTCCAGAAATATTGCTTTTAATATGTACCATTCCAGTTACTATGTTCTGACCTTGCATATTTCAGGATCTCTGGCATATCCTATAACATAAAATAAATATTTTCCCCTCTAAAGTTGCTGTTTGTTTTAGATTTTGTACGTTATTTGGAAAACTGTGCAGTAAGTGATTTTTCTGTGCTATTTTAATTTAACAACTTCTGGTTTCTTGATATATATCTTGTAATACAACTCCATCCACTTTCTGTGGTTTCAGGTAAATTCCTATTTTTGTCTGTCTTTAATAAGGTCATTCAGATATTTTGCATTCCGAGGAGGCCTTATGCCATTAATCTAAAGGGTTATTAAATATTTGATTTCTCCTTTTCTTTTTTGTCAATGACTTATAAAATTACTGCTGTTTCAAGTTCCTTTATTTGTCGCAACAACTTTATCAGAGCTCACTATTCTTTCAAGTAGCTAAGAGGTTGACTTTTTGTTCAGCTCTTCCCCTGACCCTTGATGCCACAGAATCAAAATTCTCAAAGGAAATCTCTTTCAGTGCTCCTTTTGGAGGCTAAGCACATTCCTCTTTCCTTCTTTTTTTAATGCAAAGACATGGTATACCCCTGCTCTAGCTCTAGTTTCTTAAAGAAAATGATCAGCTTAAGTTGTATTTTTCTTTTTTCTCTGTTCTCAATATTTTATGCTGTCATCTTGAAACACCTCATGGGTTTGATTGTCCTCCTTATAGCAGTATTTATAGCAATATAGCAATGGTCTGAGGCTGAGCCTAGAGGACTCTGCTGTGGCACCACATGCAGACAGCTGCTCCCTGGCTAATCCTTCAGAACCTCTGCAGATAACTAACATATGCTCTAACCCAAGCTTTTATCCATCAGCTTTTGATATAAAATTTCATCCAATCATATTACCTTGCCTTGATCTTTCCATCTTAGATGTGTCATCAAAAGAATTTCTACTTTCGCTATGGACACACCTCTTCCTAAAATCCTTTCCACCTGCCTCTACTCTGCCAAACCAAGGTTACACTTGTTTGACAATACCATCACAACACACTGTTCCCTGATTCATATTTAAAACTCTGCCTCTATTTTGCTGATTTTCTGTGTCTATAAGTGAGAAAATTTTACTTTCTTTATTCTGTTCCTCAAGTGCTATCATACTTGGGAAGTTTTCATATGTCTGTTTTATCTTCTTTCCCATCCTCCTTAAGAGTCACTTATGATACCAAACATGACAGTGATTTTGCCTCTAGGATATGGATGCCAGACTTCTACACATCCCACAATACTCGATGCCCTTTCATTCTTCATGCAGTGTAGTACAGATAGATGGCATCTCTTACAGTGTTGTCATGGAGTTCCCAGTCCCAAAAAGCCCCTTTAGGGGTTATCTAAAACAGGAAAAATGTTATCTCAGTGCTGTTTATCTTTTCTCTTGTTGTATTTCCACTCCGTGAGTAATTAATTACTTAACAAAACACAGTTCTTGTGTTTACTTAAGTGATTATTTAATTGTATTTTATGAAAAACTATGTATATAAACTCATATATACTCAGAAATTATGCAAAATATTATGTGGCTTTCTCTGCCAGGAAGAGACAAGCTTGTATATAGCATGCATTGGTTCATAACCTGCAGAACATTTGGACAAGCAGATATAATTCACCTGGGTATGATATTAATTTTATGAAAGCCGTGTCAAACAATTACTGGTTTGGATGACATGAATTAAGAGGTAAGACATTTTCATAATTAAACCAGTAATCAAGAATATGAGGTTAAAGAATTTATAGTGAAATGAAATGTGATTGGAGGAGTTTGTTCTTGCAGCCAAGAAGCCCAACAGCACTGTGGGGTTCATTATCACAGAATTATAGATTAGTTTGGGTTGGTGAGGACCTTATGCATTATCAATTTCAAATCCTCCTGCTGTGGGAAGAGATGCCACCCACTAGACCAGGTTGCACAGTACCCCATCCAACCTGTCCTTGAACACTTCCAGGGATGGGTCATCCACAGCTTCTCTGACCACCCTGTTCCAGGGACTCATCACTCAGTTCTTTGGGTAAAGACTTTCTCAATAAAATCTAATCTAAATGTCTCCTCTTTCAGTTTAAAACCATCCCGCTTTGTCCTACAATTATCTCTCTGTATAAAAAGTCACTCTCTCTCTTTTTCATAATAACTCTTTAAGCCCTGGAAAGTTTCAATGAGGCTTCATTGAAGTCTTCTCCATGCTGAACAAACACAACTCTCTCAGCCTGCCTACAAAGAAAGGGTTCTCCAGCTCTCTGATCATCTTTTTGACCTCTTCTGACCTCCTTCAAACAGATCCATGTCCTTCTTTGGCTAGGGACCCCAGAGTTGGTTGCAGCACTCCAAGTGGGTTCTTGGGAGGGCAAAACAGACCAGGAAAAAGAATCATCTCCCTCAGCCTCCTGGCTGTTAACATTATCACAGCCAACAGGTCAAGGAGAGTGATTATTCTAATCTCTAGCTTTTCTGAATTTATGTTTGGAGTGCTGTGCCAAATTTTAATTCCCTGGTATTCCAGGAAAAAAAAAAAGTACTAATGAAAAATTATAAATTTCATTCATTTTCCCAGCTGAGGATAAATCTCATGGGTACATCATAAGACACTCAAGGAGAGGTTAAAGGATTTGTACTATTTCAGCCTGAAGAGGAGAAAGTGGATACCTAACTGCTCTCTTCAGCTGCTCCATAGAAGGGTTATAAGATAGCCAGACTCTTCCAAGACATGGCCAGTGAAAAAAAGAAGAGACAGGAATCCAACGCTGCAGCAGGGGATTATATCAGCTAGAAATAAAGATAACACAAGTCACAATGAAATTTGTCAAACATTGGAACAGGTTGTCCAGAGAGGCTGTGGGATCTCTATTTGGGGATTTTCAGAGCTCAGATGGGGAAGCTGGAAAGCATTCAGATAGAAAATCAAACCCAAAGCTAATTATAGCTTTGTATTGTTTGATTTATCAAATGCAATAACTAGTTACTTACACCTGGTAGTTTAGTATAAAAAAAATTAATTTGCTTTTATCTTCTCTCTCTCTATCTCATATCAAGGGAGTGAATTCATGTTGATCACAGTGGCATCTCAATACCCCAGGACTGGTGATATTAAACACACCTACTGTTCCTACACCGTGATTAGGAGGCCCAAGGAGTAGCAGGATGCCTCTCCACAAATTTGCAGGGTGAAGGATTTTTTCAGACATGCTGATGGTGAGTCATGCCCCAGGGCAGGCTCTGGCCCTCTACCCTTGCCTCACAGCAGTGTGGTGGGGAAAATACCTGTATCACAAGGGACTCCTCAGAAAATAACAATCATCTTTTACTATTCACAGTATAAGGAACTTGTGAATCTCGGCCCATAAAGGGGCCTCTTTTGTGCTACAGCAGTAAAAATGACAATAAAAAGAAGATTGCTCTGCATCAAAAAGAAAAGAACATTTGTTGAATAAGCTGCTATACCAACATAAATAATGATGTCATAGTCTAGCTCTTTGTCTCATTTTCTGCTCTTTTTTAATTATCTTTGTCTAGTTTCCTTCTTAGGTATAGCAAAAGAGTTTGTTGGGGTTTTTTTCTCACTCTCTCTGTATCCATTTTACCTGTTGTTGCCTTTTTTTAAATCTTGATTCGATCTGTTTTATATTTCAAGTGCCACTAAACTCCAATGAAAATTCTATGTGTTTGATGGAAAGAGAAGGCAGGATTCTGTGCTTTGCAGGGAAGTAACAGCTATGTTCTCCTTCATTTATTTTCCACTGTATTTATAGCTTTCCTGGACTAAAAGTGATGAATCAGGAAAGATATCAGTTGCTATCAGCTCGTGAAAAAGATGCCAATATTGGAAACATAAGACAGTTCCACCTTTTGGGATTCTGTGCAAAGCTGCACATACGCATGTGCAAGCACAGGTTCAGATACTTTCATACAAAGGAGGCAGCTTTGAAAATTGAGAATGCATTAAATCTAAAGCACTCCTTTTGATTCTCAAAGCAGAGAGAAATACAAGGAACAATCTCCCTGCCCTTGCCATGACAATGCCATGTTATTCCATTTCCTGAGAATATTTTGCAGTCACATTCTTGAAAGCGGGTTAAATTGTTCTGAAAACACCTTTCTAGTACTGTGACAAAAATCTGTCCCTGAGCTGATCTGAGTAGCTGTCATACGTGCCAAACAACATACCCTCACTATAAGAGACTTTTCTTTCAGTAAGCCAAAGATAAATGATCCTTACATCCTCTAACCTAGAAACAAAGGACCCTATCCCTTCACTTCGCAGTACCAGAATAATAATCACCTGACACCACATAATGAACAAAACCTACAAAATGCCTCTTACTGCAGACAGTCACAGCACTCAGAAAAATTATTCCTTCTAGCTAAAAAGCTAGTAATTCTCATCTGTTTTTTCCATTAGTATTAGCAAAGAAATGTGAGAGTCACATACCTTTTATTCTCTCATTTCCACACTTGGACCCCGTGAAAAATTGGATAATGTCTGTGGCAAACACCCAGCGCCCCCTCCTCCCTCCCCCTCAGTTTTGTATGATTTCTTGATCTATGGAAATTAATTGCAAGATGTCTTGACTTCTTCCTGCAAGGAAGCACAAATCTAACTTCCTTCACATCAGAAAAAATGTAATGCTTTAAAACAAATGGTAAAGTTTGAACTGTGTGACTTTGACCGATTATTCAGACTGATTCTTTCCTTACCAAGGCTCATATAAAGGTGTAATAAATTCTTTGGCTTCCTTGTTTTTCCTTAAGTTTTACTCTGACTTGAAGAAGAGCAGAATCTCAGTGAGAAGCTGATATCATTCTGGCATAAAACCATGTAAATCAAGTGATTGTAGGAGAGCAACATCTGGTAAATGTGGGTTAGACAACAGACTCAAATCCAAACTGTTGATTAAGGTATCAAAACTGAAAAAAGAAGACCTTGCTAAGCAACTATGCTCCCTTCTTTTTGACTTAAATCTCAGAAATATTAAATGTTTTAGAAAATTTGAATAAAATTTCAATACATTTTCCCTATCCTTACAAATATACATCTGTATTACTAATTGGAAAAATGACTTTGTTTTATTTTTTTCACTTCAGATAAATATGGTTTCAAATCTTCACATAAATTAAAAANGTTAAGCCCCCAAATCTTTCAAGTGATAAGTAAGGGTATAATCTTTTATATTGCATTTCTGTGTTCAGCCATGGCACAGATGGGACTAATTTGAAGTTTAAAAAGTACATGATCCTGGCTGTCTTTGTATTTTGTTTTATGTTCTTTTTTGAGTATTTCTGGGGAAAAGGTAGACTCTAGGATTAACTTTCAGGAGACTGAGGATTAGATACCTCTGTGAGAATAAATCTGTGATTTGCAAGCAAGACACGATGTAATATTTTGTAAATGAAAATATCTAGAGAAAGAATTATATTCATAGAGGGTGCTGACTTGTTGAGTGCTATGAGAGCCAAACTGCTGCCTTTGAGAGTCAATTTATTGTAGTGCTGAACAATATTTACTAGCTTGAGGCAATAAGTTTCTCCCAGTCCAGGAAGAAGCCTAGAGCAGGTAAGTGCCTTTGTCTGAGTAGGGTGGAGGGCTGGCTGGGAGCTGGCATTGGAACAAGCAGGCCAGCCAAGTGCTTTAGTTTCCCAGAAACTAAGGATACAAAGGACTTTTCTCATTTGGGGCAGGGTGGTAAGAAAGGCTGATAAACAGCCTGCAGTAATGCGAGAGAAGGTGCAGACAACCTCTTGTCCAGAGGTGAAGTCAAGGCACCCTGTCCAGTCAGAAAAGTTCCCATGTTGCCCTTTTGACCACGAATATTAAGTCACCAGACAAGTCTGCATTACTGTTCCCTCATGAACACTCTCAACCTTCAATTAATGCCAGGTGTTCTAGTTCAGCTTCGGATCAAAATCTGCCCCTGTATTCCTTGTCCAGAAAAACTCTGAATGACCCACTTTCCTCTAGCAATGGAATAAACTGCCTATTCACTCCTGAGGCACCTACATGGGGGTCTGATGCTCTCTAGTCACTGGTTCAACTATGTTGTCCATGAGCACAAGGTTCAGTCCTTTTTTCTGCTCCTCTCTAGTGTAGAGGCATTGAAGTAGAACATGCTGGCATCCATCCTGGCACAGCTATTCATCACTTAAACTACATCTTGTAAGCATGCCCTTCGGAAACAGCCCAAAGGAAACCTGCTGAAATCTCTGAAGAAGGAAAACACACAGCCAGACATATTTTTAAGATTGGTGGAGTGTGGGTGCAGAGAGCTATGAGACACCTACCAGAGAATTTTTGCTCTGCTCAGTCTATTTTTAATTTGTGAAAAATATCTCCAAGTGTCCAACCTCAAATTTGGGTATGCAACATGTAAGTCCATTTTAAGCTGCCTATGGATAGACCAGACAGAAAACAAGCCTGAACAGCAGGCATGCACCAGAGGTCACCTAGATTCATTGTGAGGGATGGGATGCAGAAGCGATCCAGGCTTCTCCTGAGCTGACGGGAAATTTTTTGTGCTTCTTTTGACCCCAACAAGTATAGTGCAAGGAACAGGGCACAGGCTTACAACCTTTGGTTCTCAGTGTTAGCAGCAATCTAAGGAACACAGGGGAAAAGGCGTATGAGTTCAAACACAAGTTATATTGAAGTCAGTGGCAAAACTCTCAAAGAGAACAACTGAGTGGAAATGGAAATGGATAATGGACAAAAGGCACCTGGAGAGAGCAGACAAAGAGAGGGAAAAATGTGTGTTGGTAAGAAAAGAGACAGACTCTTGAGAGAACAAAAAGCAAAAATGTAAGGTGAGTTTTTTTATATCTATAAAATGTAGAAGAATAGAGGCAAAAAAAATAACTTTCATTAATGTCTTTTTGGTTAGTTAATCCAGACAACATGCAAAGGCATGAAGCAGGGAAAATAGAGGGATAATATAATTACATTTCTACCAAGGGAGTAAACAAGGAGGTATTCTTTCACAGAGAAGAAAAAGTGCGGGTGTTCAATTTCAGTGAAGCTTTGTTAGAACTGACACTGTTGGGTAAAAGTGAAAGAAATTCATGAAAGGAAGGGGCAAGTGAACGAAATTGGAAGACATTCAAAGTAAAATTCACATTTTCCTCAGGGAATGTTGTGTATGTGTATGCTACCTACCCAGTAAATATACTGTAAAGGAAAAGGTGTGCCAACGTGAATGAAAAATGCTCTTTACAAAGTAATCAAGGTTACAAAGGGACCAAATGCGAGAGATAAAATGGGGATTATGGAAGGGAGAGCTGAGAAAGTGTAGAGAAAAGAGTAACACGTGAGGAGACAATAGAAGCAGTAGAAATGTGTTAGGGCAGGAAGGTCATTCAAGGAGATTACAGAGGAGGATATTGTAAATGTAAGATATTATTAACTAAAAAATAGATATGGCAGTGGCACAAAGTTAATTCCCTGCCTCAGTTTTCACAAAGTAAAAATAAAGGACAAATGTTAAAAGCAGACATGAAATTTCCCCAGGGAGGAAAAAGAAGTATTAGAAATAATACAGGAAATCTCGGTCATGCCAGAGCAGGTAATCAAAAATAATGGTCAAAACCATATACACCAAGAATATATATGGAAAAAAAAATCCCCCTCAAACTACCTTTATTCAAGTATACATTACAACTTTCTTTATAAGGCATAAAAAAAAAAAAGGGAAAAGAGGCTAGAAGAGAGAAGAATAAAAATTTCAATTCACAGCTCTCTTTTAAAACATTGATGACAAGCTAAAAGCTGTATTTAAAATACCCAGCCCACCAATTCTTCCATTTTCTGATAAAATAAATTTCTTTGGAAAAGAACAGAATCAAACCATCCCTCAGAGCCTGTACATTTCACTCTTTTATAATCTACAAACCCATTAAGGACATAATCTGCTACCACTGAAGCCAATAGAAGCACGTAGGGCTGATTTCAATTAGCATTGAGTCATGCCCCAGATAACAGAGCAATTTGCATGCCCATACTGTAAAAATGTTATGGGCTTTCACAGACCTGTATGCTGACAGTGTCCCCACCACCAGCTCACGCATGTTCACAACTTCTTCATGTCACAGACTTTCCAGGTGGAAAATGGGACATACAATTGGCGCTGAAGAGTTTGACATCACTTGGTGAAAACTTCTGGATTTCAGGCATTTGGAGATGCCCCAAAAAGCTTCTTCTTGGGACATACAAAAGAAGAAATTGCTGCTATGTACCTCTGTATTTCTCTGCTTTGGCTGCCCACCCTATATAAAACTATAGGGCAGAAGAGCAGCTGCCTCTAGGCTTCTGCACTTTTCCAGTTGCTCCTGTTCCCTCATGTGCACCAAAGTACAGGTCAAGAGGAGAGAAAAGTGCTACTTCTGTCCCCAAGCTGATCCCTAAATTCCTGCTCTGCTGAAACAAGTGTAATGACAGGCTGCCAATTCCTCAGGGTAGATTGCAACCGCTGTATTTTCAAGCAGCGGTGGGTGAAGATATTAAAGGCTCATCAACATAGTAGTCTTAGAAGAGTCAGCCTTGAGGAATTGCCTATTTTATACTTAAACTGAGGTTCTTCGTTCTAAAGCTACAAAAATTTTTTTTTTACCCCTTTTAAAAATGTTCACTAGCATTGAGGCCTCTTCTAATAAAACTACAGCTGGCTCCTGCTCCAAGTTGTTCTGGAATTAATTCAGACATCTTCTTGACTTCTACATGCATGTAGAGTCACTAAAAGCCCCATTCAATCTGTCCTTGAACATTTCCAGGGATGGGACAGCCAAAATTTTTCCAAGCAACCTTTTCCAGTGCCTCACCACCCTCAAAATGAATAATTTTTTTCTTAATGTTTTATTGAAACCAGGCATCTTTCAGTTTAAAGTCATTCCCCCTTGCCCTTTTACATGTTCCTTTTCACATGCCTGTGTGAAAAGTCCCTATGCAGCTCTCTTGTAGCCCCTTTTAGGTACTGGAAGGTTGCTACAAGCTGTCTCCAGAGCCTTCTCTCCTATAAGCTGAACAACCCCAACTCTCTGAGCGTGTTTTTGTAGGCAAGATGCTTCAGACTTCTAATCATCATGGTGACCTTCCTTTGGAATCACTTCAACAGTGATTCCAACAAGTCTTTTCCTTGTTAGGGGCCCCAGACGTGGACTCTTTTGAGAGTATTTTCAAATGCTGGTAACTAACTTACTCACACAGTACTCTTCTCTCTCTCAGTTCCCTGTATAAGATGCCAGGCATAATGTGGCAGAAGCACAGGACACAGTTTTTACTTGGTTTTATCTTAAGTATAAATGATGTCTCATATCTTGCCAGAAAGGAGAACATATATGTGGAAATGAAAATATACATGGAAATGGGACAAGGAAAGCAGCAGGAATAAGCCTTCCTTGAGTATGCTAGCTTCAAATCTTTACTTTACTTCAAATCTTTACTTTACTTCAAATCCAGAGGAATAGTTGTTTTCCATCTTATGATCAACAAGTGTTCTCTGATCCATCTAAGAATTTAGCCAATGTGGTTTCTGTGGATATTTTCAGAGGTGTGAATCCCAGCCAGTGGATTCACATTGGCCATAATGAAATTAAACTGATTTACACCAGATGAGAAAGATTCAGCAGCAAAGCAGGAAACAAGAAGCAGAATCTAGACTGTCTTGAATCACATTCCCACATGTATCTTGAAGGCCTCTAACCTTCCCAAGTGGTCACTTATGTTGATGAGATCTTCTGGTGTATTTATTTAATTAAATATACTATATTTGAGACTATATTTAAGGATCTACTGAGTCAGAAGAGAAATTCCAACTTCAGAATAAAAAGGAGCTGTACAAATAAACCAGGCTTCAGTTCAAGAAGAGAAGGCAGAGAAAGAGTTTTTCCATAATTAAGTGACCTTTTCAGCTAGGTTTGCAAACAGACAAACATCCAAGCTTTTGTAGCAGAGGCTTCCCTCAAGAACCTTTTAAAACAAACTAAAGATACATCTACAAGTGCTCAATATGCTAACCACTAGAAGGCAGAAAAAGAGTATTTGAGCTGCATTCAAAAGACAAATGACGAAGACACAAGAAATTGATAGAACAAAGGGCCACAGTATAGGAAAATATTATTGAACATGCTATCCTGCTTGGGAGGAGTCCAGATCAGCACCTGAGCAGCTGCAAATTCTGGACAATCTGTCGATGATTAATGGAAGGAAGAGGGGAGGCCAGTTACCATTGTTTCTGCCCAATGCTATGAATGCAAAGCATAAATCAGGTTTTCATCATCTTTTTTAAGCGCCTCTGTGGAAAACAGCCTTTGTTTTCTTTCAAGTGGTAGGCAACAAGGGTGCTGTGGAAATTCACCTTAAGTAAGCAGGCACAGTGTTCTACTGGGTCTTCATGAAGAATTAATTATAAACAAAAAGATATATTCATCTGACAATGAACAAGTAGCTGAGAAACACTTTGGAAAATATTGCTGAAATACTGGAGGATGCGAATAAGGCTATTCATCAGCTCAGGATGTCAGCATTTCCACAGGCATAAGACAAGTTATTTTGGCATCTTCAGTGTAAGGGTCTGTTCCTGGCATTCAGGGTTTCTTCTATTTTTATAGAACAAGATATTTCTAGGATATATTTCTCTGACCTGTTCTAGTTGCCTACAGCAGGATGACTTTAATTGTACCTACAAATGCCCACTTCTCTCCTTTAACCATGAAGGGGATTGTCAGTAAAACAATCTGAGCTATGGATGACTGTGCAAATGTCTCATAGTCAGATCGCGCACCCCATGACCAGCAGTAGGAAATGCTCACATTGGGCATTAAATTTTTGATGGTAAGGTTTGAAATTGAAGTCAAAGATATTTGGGATGGAAGATGCTGGCTGAGTTTCTTTGCCTCTCTTGATGGCTCTGTGGTTTCGTTTAGGCAGAGCCATGGAGTGTGATCCAGAGACCCTCAAGCTATCAGCAGCAGCCCATGTGTGTGAATATGTTCCTGCAGCAAAGCCTCTTGCTTAACACCTCCTCCTCCTCAGAAGTGGTAAAATCATGCTGCCAGGAACAAAATGGGCAGGGAAGTACTGTTCTGGGAGCTCAGCATCATGCTTTCTAGATTGCTGGATTCCAGGACAGGAAGAGCCTGTCTGAATTTCTCTGTACACAGGATACAAAATACAATCTCATCCTTCATCTGTTATTGCAATGACCTGAATATGATCTCCAGTCCCTTATTTTCTTCACTACACTCTCTCTAGAGGACTTTGGGAAAAGCATGGATTACATAGTATATTCTACATTATATTGGGGTAGAATTTAGAAGATATTTAAGGTCTCTTTCAACCCAAACCTTTCTACAATTCTAAGGGGTTTTTTTTTCAACAACAAAATGAGATATTTTAGCTGTATGTTTTAGTGACAGAAAACTGGAATAAGAAAAA
>VZTB01015814.1:46046-65504 GCA_013397245.1 Thryothorus ludovicianus
ACCTGATTGACTGATGTTTTGTGTAATATTACAGCAACCCTCCTGTGGTCTTCATATATATTTGTAAATATGTGTAATATATTTTTAATATATACATATATTTCGTAATGTGTGAGGAGCCAAAAATGGACATAATGAAACCAGGCTACTAAAAACGCAACACGATGCTTGTGTGTAGAACCTGCGTAAACTAACAAAGAAAAAAATCCTGTATCTCTTGTCATATATATTCTGGTTTTCTGACAACAAAGGTGAACTACTGAATATATCTAAAAATCTACTTGGTTAGGGCCTACAAATATGGCAGTCAAGAATATGTCTAAGAATCACTTATCACTTTGTGTTTTAGTGATTGATCTTCTCAGATATTGTATAATTGTACATTCTATCTGTGTCAGAAACTTATGTCCTGATGGGATTTAGATGCTGCAAGTCAAGGTGGACACAGGAAAGGATCTGTGCATACTAGCAGATGTCAGTTGTGGTCAGGTGTACCTTCAGGAACAATTAATCCCTAAAAGGTGAATAAAAAAGAACATCTTTCTCATGAAAATTTTTGTTAGAAGAACAGAGCAGAGCAACTGGAAGGCAAACTGAGCAAAGCTATGCAGCTGGCTATGCAGACAAAAGGCTGAGTTTAAATGAGGAAAAGGGCACAATTTATTTTCTGATTTCCAAGCTTGTAGGATTCACTTGGTTCACATTGTTAGGCTTTTCTGTACACCTGTACACCTTTCTTTTTAAATAAAAAAGAAAACTGAGAATCATATTTAACCACATCATTTTACAAGCTAGATATGGAACACATAATCCTTCCCTTCTAAGTATTTTCATAGACTTTCGGGGTCCTGATGCTTAACACAATCTCCTGTAGTTTTTGACTGTAGTATTGACTGCAATTGAGGGAGATCACCTTATATTGATCCCAAATCTCACCTTCAAAGCAAACTTTTTTGTTTAATCTACCTCACCAATTTTCTGACTGACCATTTCTAGTCTGATGTCATGTTCTTTAACTATTCACATACTTTTTCTTCAGGATGATTATTCATCATTCAGACACACTCCAAAATGCATAGACACTTTTAAATGACTGGAGGTAGCTCATGCCATTAAAAGTAACCACCTCTGGAAAACATGCTTTCCTTTCCTGACCCTGCCTCCTGCAGAAAATGCTTTCAGCTTTCAGAGTTTTTCCCTGAATATGGTCTTCATTCTTCATCAAATTACCCATTCATTGCTCCCCACTAGCATGTGGTCCCACGTTGGTCTGGAACACATAGAGGGTTATTGAATTACATGGTTATTTGTGACCTGTAAAATTGATACCAAGTTTATTATAGTGCAGCTGACTTGGTTTCAGATTTCAGATGTTATTAATCATAATAGAAAAGAGTGTAACAGCAGGAGCAGGTCTGGTGAAGGAAACTTCAGACTGAGATTTGTCCTATATGTAGGTTGACAACCAATTAAAACTACATATATTTTATGCAGAAATTCTAACTTGTGAGATCTCCAGTTCATTATATTTGCTTTTCAGACATCTAAACATATAAGGTGACTCTTACCCTCAGAAGTTTACTATTTCTTTATCTGGGAAAAAAAATAACAAAAAAATGAAGCTCAAGATTGACAGACAAGCAAAAATCCCAATTCAGGACTTCCTCATTTGCACTAATTGTTGAAACAGTTTTGCTAAAAGGAAAATTTATGAAGTACAGAAGGATAGATTCTGATTAAACTTACCATGGGGTAAACTGAAATTGTTCCCACGGTGAGAGCAAACCTATGTAAATGAAAACAGAATCAGAGTTTTGTGATATTAGTTACCTAGAGACGGTTTATATCCATCCCATTGGAAGTCATTAGTAAAAATCTATTTTTACTAATGGGAAGGAAAAAGCCCAGACACACATAGAGTGGGAGCCATGGTTAGTTTGTCTTCCAATGCATTTACAGAAGTTGTCAGAATAAAAAGTTCCAAACTAAAAATTATACTACAACAAGTGTTTTTTTTTCTAAGTAAATATAGATTCTTCCATTTCTGGGAAAATCATCAGGTAGGAAGTGTTTAAAGAGCTGTGGCTCAACTACAGCCCCATTAATGCTGTAGTGTGGGGCAACAGCTGTGTTTTTAGGGTCTATATGACCATATTTGTTGTGGGCAGCTGTATCCAGGTGACCTATTTGAGCAGGGGAGTTTGTTAACATGACCTCCAGACATCTTTGGGGCTGAGGTGAATCAGTGAAACCCCTTACTGCATAATGAATTTGAGGCCAGAAGTGAGGGAAAGACTCACAAAAACTTACTGGGTAACCACAACTACCAGTTATTACAATATTGAAGACGAAGGTTTTGGAGTGAGAAAACATGTTATACTTCAAATGTAAAGGCTGGCAGAAAGCAAGGAAAACTTTCCCAGTTGGCAGATACGTTTAAAGCGGCATTCTTGTCCTATGGGTTGAATTATATAGTGCTCACCATGTCATTCCAGGATCTTTGTCATTCCTGGATCATTCCAGAATCCAGACAGGATGCTCATTACCGTGCTGTAATGCCTTCATTTAGTCAGGTGCCATTAGGGACTTCTGCATCCTCTGGGTGGGAACTAGTGACCTACCACAAAAATAGTTTGGTGCATTAAATTCCTGCTTAATTTCAAATTTGGTATTAGTTTTATCAAAGGCAGGAGGCAGGGTTTTATAGACTATGTAAACACTTTATTGAAGAGACCTGAGCTCTGCAGCCTACCTGCAAATAATAGCATTAAGCAAAATTTATGGAGTGAATCACTAAAAATTATTTGCCCAAGCCTCTTCAAGAGTTCAAAGACAATGTGTTGACACTACAAACACAGGCGTGAAGGAGAACATAACACAACCATTTATACTGCATTTCTTTACTCTCTCAGATCCTCCAGTCTGCAGAAGCTTTTAGAAACTGTCAATTTATTTTAGGCAGGGATATTCAGCCTTGATAGCAAATAATTTTGCATAAAGCTTAAAATTCTAGTACATACAGGAAGGCTAAATCCCCAGAGTATCTCTCAGCTTCGAACAGTGCTGCTTAGGAAAAGAAGTGATTGCACATGCAAGAGAAAATCAGAAATAAAACCCATCTATCCTGAAAAATGGAATACCAAATGGGGAGATAAATAATATGCAGCTTCAAAGTAAGTCTTGCCACATAAATCCTATAACCACTGTTAAAAAAAAGGGGATTATGTAAATATATTTGGTGATTAGAAAAATTACATATTTAAAATTATTTAATTTCATTATCCACTGAAAGTTACACAAATAAATACCTACTGTAGCTGCATTTTTCCAATCTGCCTTCTTGTCATTTTTGACAATTATTATCTAAAAGCCCAACAATGTATGAACCATGTGACAAGCTAGATTTTGTTTAACAAAGGTTTATAATGTATGTGCCATAAATTATTTTACAGCATAAAAGACTGATAGTTTTGTATGAATGACAATCAAGAAATCTCTTCACCTTCTTGCTTGCAGAAAGACCATAATTTTTATGTCTCATCTTTGGGGTATGAAAGATGTGCTGAGTGCCCAGCAACAAGTTCCCTTGGTCAAAATGTACCACATCAGATGTGGAAGTAGGGCACCAGGAAGGGATGGGAGCAGAAAGGGAAGATAAAGAAAACTGTAAAATACGGTAATAATGATGTTTGATGCATGCATAGACAGATAGCCAAGGTCAGAAAATAAAAGGGACACCATTGAAGCATCCCTTTTTCCCAAGAAAATTAAAGCCAAGTCTAAATATTGAAAAACATTCAATCAGCCTCTGGTGAAGTTATAGGGAGGGAAATAAAAAAGGCCTGAATACCCTTCAATTTGGGTTAGGAGCTTTTCTGTTAAGAAGGGGTATACAAATTGGAGAAAATAAGATAGCAATAACAGTTGGGTCAGATAACTGCCCAGATGTGTATGGGTTGAGTGGTGACCCAGGGATGAGAATAGCAACCTCCAGTATTTGCATGAAAATGACATGGGATCCTAAGATTAAGAAGAGTCCTCCCTGAAAAGACAGAAGACAAAGAAAAACCCCACTTAGAATCTGACACAAGAGTCTGTCTTAATTCACAAATTTATTTTTTTTTTTAGATGCAAAATAACTATTTTATGGTCTGTTAGAGTGAGACAGAGCAACTGCAAAAGTAAAGCAAGGAATGGTGCAATATAGAGCTTGCAAGCAATAGGACAGCCTAAACCAGCAAGGAACTGTATGAGGCCAAGGGAGAGGAGACTGCTGGGTCCTCACCAAATGATGAGTTGAGGCCTTGCTCCCTGGAAAGGCTTAACAACCTCTAAGTGCAGCAGAAAAATACATGGAAAGGAAAATATCAGCCTGAGATTATGTAACTTCTTGGGCTAGGGATTTGCAAGTGATGTACTAAAATTTGAATATGACCTCTGATGCTGCTGAATAGGTTAAATGTTGGTGTCTGACCCACATACACACATCCAACTATGCCAGAGCATCAGTCTTTACTGAAAATGTCTTTACAATGGCTCCACAAAGCTGGAAAGCATGATCTTGAAGCATCAGGAGCATGTAGAGGCAGGCAAACTCAGGGAGAGGCAATTGTAGCACAAGGAAACCAAACAGTCCTGCCTTGTCTTCAGAAAACACACTGTTCACTGAATGGTCCTTCATCTCCAGCCTAAGCTCACATAGACTAACAGTGTGGATATAGAATCTGTAGTGTGACTGAGTTTTGGTTCAGCCAGCCAATAGCTGTAGTATTTTACATTGCACCTAATCCAGTGGCTCTTCAGGTCATTGCCAAAGAGACAGTCACCCTCTCCTTTCTCCTCACTCCACCCCATCAACTGGGCATCATGTCTCCTTTGCAACAGGAGATCAAATAATCCCCTGCAGGATTTAGATAAACAAGGGGATTTCATGGGGATCTTTTGGGTTCATTTGTGTGTTAGTAGGTTAGTTTTCTACAGATCAGCTAGACCAACTTCAGTTGTGGCTGTAATGGGAAACACTAGAGGTGGACAGCTGTGGACCAAAAACAGGAAAACACCACTTTAGAGGGCACTGGTGAGTCATGTCAGTTTGAAACATTCATCAGGTCTCAGAGCACATCTCCCTAGTTACAGTTTTTTCTCAGTAGGACAGAATTAGTATTTTTTTTCTACGTAAGAAGATGGGAAAAACACAATTCAGTAATGATTCTGGACCACTAAGCAATGAGGAAAAAAAAAAGCAGGTGGAAAGTAGATAACAGATAGTCCCCTTCCTGAAGGACTTTCATTTTAGCAGCGGTCTTGTTCAGCTTTTTGATGGGTTATCAGCAGAACTTTCTTTTTATTTTCCCAGGAGGAAGTCCAGAAAATATGATTTCTCATTTGTGATAAATTGACTTTTAGGGGAAGCTAAAATTGCAAAAAAAAACAAACCAAAAAAAAAAGCAAGTAATAAAGGGATAATACTGAAAGATGGAAACATGAAAATTCTAATACAGCCCAAGAAGACTAAAAGAAATTAAGAAAACTATGAATTATTGTGTCTCACTTGAGTTTAGTGTGGACAAATGGAATATCTATCAGACAGATATTCTGAACTCTCTTTCATCACCTGAAAGAAGGTTGTCTAGAGAGTCTGTCAAGGTCATAGACTTGTCTCAGGAGGAAAAGCTCACTCTTCATGGCATTGACTGCCTCAAGTTTATAATTCGAGATATCGAAACCCAAATATTCCAGTTCAAACATTCATTTTTGTAGTCACTAAATACTTGCCATGCATTTTCTCAAGTATAAAAAGCCCCAACCTAGTACAAGAGTAATATTGATGACTATGTAAAAGTTAGAACAAAATGAAACAAGAGAAAAGAAAATAAGTTTCCTCCACCTCCAGTGCCGTCAGGGGATAACACTGGAGTCAGTGTAATCTGATTCTCTGACTCTTGCAAGAGTTTGTCTTTCTCATCAGATCTATCACAGCAGTGGTTCTCACAGGGTTCAGGTCACTTTGCCTACCAGCATCCATCCAAAAAGCTTCTGCAATGACTATTCCATAATTTACTGTTTTCCCAGAGCACCAGTACATGAATCCCTTAGCTGAGGCATCGTGCTGTCATTCATCCATCTTTACTTCCAGTGCCCCAAATAGTCTTTGTCACTCTCCTGATTTTTAGCACTCATTCAGAATTGAAAGTTTGGGAGAAAACTGTGGCATTAGACTCAAAGGAACCACTGTGTCCTTTGTCCTCTGAAACTACCCTTGCTTAGGAAAAGCTCACCTTAAATATCTATAAGTCTATTTCCTTTCCTTCAGAAAATCTCTCTGTAATACCTTATTTTGCTGTGGTGTCCACAAAATATCTGTGGTAAGCCATTGTATTTTTTTCAGAATAATTTATCATGTCCTGATCATGATGGCAAGTATCATTTCTGTACTAGGTGTTACTTGCAATTTATTGGCAGCTGCCCTTGTCTCGTCCATAGGCTTTAAGATCTGAGGATAAGGCCTGTATTCTTTGTCTTCAGCTGCATCTTACCCTGGCCAGTGAAATGGAAACATGTAATAAACACACAATTTGAATCCTATTTCCTTCAAATAAAAATTTATAGGTCCTGATTCATCAGTCATGTGTCTTACACTAATAAAATATTGCACCATTATGTTGTGTGGAAAGTTGGCATTTTGAATGGAGCTCCATCTGGAATTTCATTTTTATATATGGTCTATACTGATGCCTGAAGTTAATATTGTGCCTACATTTCCATTCCTAAAGCACATTACCACAAGCTTATAAATTTAACCTTTTAAAATGAAAGAATGTGCTCTCAGACAGCTGTCAAGTGGCTTTCAAAAACATAAATGTAAGCACTTGTTACATTTGAGGGTGAAAAATCTGTGTCTTATTTTTATAGAATTTTTGTAAATCTTATAAAATATTTCTGGTGGCTTGGGAAGAGAAGACACACTTGAAAATTAGACAGTGAAGCATAACTTCTTACCATGTTTTCATATAATTCTAAGCAAACCTGTTTAAATTTGGCTGTTTTCTAGAGTTTTAAAATGTCTTTTTCATATGCAGTGCTCTTCATATTTAACCTGCAAAGGACCTGCCAAAGCTCCACTGTCATAGAACATGATTACAGATAGACATAGAAAACTGATTAAAGGTTTCCAGTAAATCGTCAATGCTTGTGCAGTACTGGTATCTTGAACAGAACAAGAAATTAGAAGACCTTTTAAAGATATATACTTGTGTGGAAAATGAATGTGAAATACCTACCCACATTATGTGTGCTTAACCAGCTATTTATATACAAATCCACAAAATTTTAAGAGTATGCATGTAAAACAAAAAGGTGTTATTTATAAAGCTGCAAAAATATCTATTGATGCAATCAGAATTAATTAAAGTGGAAGAGAACATGTCTCTCAAAGAATAAGATTTCACCTTCAAATTTCTTCAGTCTCTTAAAGTAATACTCATACTTTATTTATCATTTAATTACTTGTAAAGCTTTAACTACTTTGCATCCTAAAATATTTCATCTTTTTTCATTAGTGTAGTATTTAATCATATAATTTATATGCTTCATAGTTTGTAACATTTTAAGGCCAGGAAGAATCTGTAGTGTGAATTAATCTGAACAGCAAATAACCCCAGATATGAAATTTCATCCAGTTGTTTCACACAGAGTGCTACATTCAGACAGACTCCTGTTATGGCACAAAAAAGTTTTAAAATTGCATCAGGTACAGTCACCCAAAAGTCAATTTTTAACGCTTGAAAAGTCCTAACATACTGACAGCTAACTCAAAAGAGTGGAAAACCACAAAGTAACAGAAGCCAAGCAATATGCTTCAGTTGGCAAGAACAAAAAAGTTGAAAATATTGAAAGAGTTGATTGAGAGAGAGAGGAGACTATCAGTTCTATAGCCAAGATTCCCACTGAAATTTAAAAGCAATTCACAGAATCAAGATAAGTAAGGGATCACGGGCATGGCAGGTACCAAAGGTAAACTCCTATCTTTGTGTAAGGAATATAAATTGGTATGAGTTCTTCATTTCAGTATAGCCTCCTAATGCCTATGCACCTCTAACCAACAAGTGATGAAACTATTCCCAATCTAGCTTCCACTTTAGCCCACAAGCAAATGTTATCCTGCACAATGATGTTGCATAACACACAGGCAGACAACACATGCTTACTTGAAAGAGCACCCCTGCACATACAGCTGAAACAAAGGCATTGCCAGCAAATGCAGTAAATTAAAGTAGCCCTAGTGCACATTAGTTTAGCTGTATTTTGACTAGGCCATGAGGGTAAACACTTTTTTCTTCTGAGAATGAACTTTAATACTCAGAAGAGGTTAAATTTTATTTATATATTTTAAGTATTGCATTACATGAGCTTGCCCTCCCTGCATTAACAGCCTGAAGTATTAAAACCTTCTAGAGTTTTAAGGCATGTTATAATAATAGAAGTGACCCACCCTGAGATTTAATAAGTCTAGATGTCAGAAGGAAAACAGTAACTCCATGCTGTAGGCATTTTTCCTACTCTTTATCCTTTGAAAAGCCCTGGGTTTATTTGACGGCTAACATGACAATCATTATTTGATTGTTCTTCAAGAAAAACACCATAAATAAAATTTTACATTCAGTAAAACATAAGAATCACCTTATAAACATCATTCGAATCCTAAGGAAGTTTCCTGTTTCTTGACATTACAGATGAAAAAATGACTGCATTGGGAATGCCCTTGAGAACACATAAAAAACTGGCAACTTCTGAAATGAAGTGTGAAATATTTTAAGAAAACAGATGTGTCTTTTTCTGATGCACTGAATGATAGTGGAATATCATCAAGCTGTGGGCTGATAATTAGCTTAGCATAGAATTATAATGTTTTAGTAGATACATAAACAGGTGAGTTGAAGAGCAAAACACACATGCTGAGCAACAATCTGCCTCCAGTCCACTAGTTTGTCTTCACTTCTCCTGCAAAAAAATACATACATATGGTCTCTTTGATTCAGTGATTCCCAAGCCATGTCTCTTCCATGTGCCCATTTCATCCTCCGGCATGTTCACTTTGAAGCAGCTGTGCATGGAATGATTCATGCATTAAGAACCCCAGCTTCCAAGTCATCCCTCTTCAAATAATGAATTTGGTCCTATAGTTTTCTCACCTCCTCAGATTTCCATTCATACGTCACCAACTCCTCTTGGTTCTATTTCCTCATATAAATCAGATATTCTCCAACTATTTTCCACTATATACAGTTGCACAGAAAGACAATCCAGTGGAAAGTGCTCTGCCCTACTCACAGGAGCTGTTTTTCACTCTGTCTTCCCGTTTGATTCATGTTGTAGTAACTGCAGAATTTGC
Source organism: Thryothorus ludovicianus (assembly GCA_013397245.1). NCBI lineage: Eukaryota > Metazoa > Chordata > Aves > Passeriformes > Certhiidae > Thryothorus > Thryothorus ludovicianus. The sequence continues at coordinate 55,438 of VZTB01015814.1, forward strand.
AGCCACCCAGAAATATTGTTCAGTGAGCCTTCAATGCATTTTATATTTGTCTAGACATGATTTAAAGGCTGAAAACAGGGAGAAACATTAGATTATGGCCAATTGCAAGAGATTGAGTTAATGCTGTCTTAATAAATTAATGCCTCTTAAACTGAGGTGGTGTCATTGGGTATTCTCTAAATATTTTACTTCATTTAAAACACTTTAGTGTTTCTGTGGTTCTCTATGAGAAGTGATTTGTATTGAATTGAACTAGGAGGGCAGATACAGATGAATATTAATGTCAATTTTTCTCTCCATATTTTCCACCTAAAATCATGCCCACATCTATCTAACCTCTGCCAATCTACACTTTTTCTGAACATCCCAAAAAAAAATCACATCAGATCTTATCTGTTTACTTTAAAATCTGAACAGCAAATATATTTTTGTGCATAAAGACCAAAGTCATATTTAAAAAAATCCACCCCCTCAATACCAATACATTTTACAGACAGCCTGAAGAAAAATAATGGTTTTTTTTCCCTTGAACTCAATACAGAGAGTTTGGAATCTCTCCCCAGGCACTAAACAAGCCTGTCTTCTTTGAAAACCCTACAACCAGAGTCAACTTCCAAGTCAGCAGTTATTTTAATTATCTTCAAGTGTAGAACTGAATTAAAGCAACTGCTGTGCTGGGAGTCCCTGATGTGTACTTCATCTGATTTCGAAGTGTTTGGCATCTCTAGACAACTTAAGGAGAGTAAAGTCTTTGCAAAATACGTAAATAAATAGATAAATAGAGAAAATGCTCTAAAAATAAAGCTATTTAAGAATGAAATTAGACCCTGTTATAGCTCTCAAGTATGAAAATGCGTTAATGAGATGAATATCTTACACAAGAGATGATGTTGTATTCTACAGCCACTTCTACCATGGACAGGGTGCTTTCCGGGATTCCAGTTGCTCAAAGCCCTATTCAAACTGTCCTTGAACACTTCCAGTAATGGGACATCTACAAGTTCTCTGGGCAATCTGTTCCTGTATCTCACTAGCCTCAGAGTGAAGAATTTCTTCTTAATACCAGTCTAAGTCTACCCTCTCTCAGTTTGCAGCCAGGTTGTTTGAAGACTGGATCCATATCTGAACGCAGCGTTGCAGAGCTGCAGACAGGCTGTGCGCCCAAGACATTCAGTGCAGAACACCAGGATCGTGGGCATCTCTCTCTATAAGGTGGGCATTGAGGCATTCTCTGTCTCTGAAAATCTCAGCAGGACAAGGACCTCCAACATCCCTGAGCTCATGCTCCCTGCTGACATCAGCTCATTTGACAACAATCCTTGACTTGTCAATTACCCAGGTGAGAAAGAAAGGGCAGCATCTTCTCCAGATCTGGTCAGCACCAACACATAACCACAGCCTTTTCCTCCGTCCTTCCTGTCTCTGCCATCATTTCTCCCATGGCCTCATTCACAGTAGGCATCAGCCTGAGTGAGTTAACCAAAGTTTATTGAAAGTATCTGAAACTGTAAAGAGACTCCTGAAATTTCAATCAATGTTTATTCAGAATTTTTTCAAATGTGAATCACTTATGTAAAGCCCTACAGCCCAGAGACCCAATTCAGATTACTTACCATTACCTGAAGTTATTTGAGCAGAATAAATCTTCCTCACTTCAAGCTCTTTAAGATCAAAGAGTCAGCCTTCGCCCTTTATGGCTTGTCACTTTAAAATCCTGAAGTAATAATTAGAGGGCACCTTTTCTCTAGAGCTTCTATTATGTGGATAGATCACATAACTGCTCCACAATGGAAATAGAGATGGAAAGATATTTGCTTTTTTTGTTATATTTCATCAAGTGCCTTTAGCTTCTTTCTAAGGGTATCAGTCAAATTTCCCAAAAATATCTCCTCCTCTCTCCAGAGTTCCATTTTCACAGGTTCAATTGGAAATTTACTCCAAAGCTGTAAAACCAGCCTTAAAAACTCCACATTCCTTGGGTCACCTGAGTTGTAAAAATCAAAAATGAGGGCTATCCAAAAGTCTGTTTAACAGATCTTTATATTTTACCTATATATTGACCCTACAAAGAAGAGACTTCTCTTATGCCTTCAGTGTAACACACTAATCTGTGCCCTAAAGGGAAGTAATCCCTTGTAATCTTGATCCTCAGAACTCTTTCCCTCCTTCTCCCTCCTCCTCCCCATAAACACTTCAATACAGTTCTGGTCTTCCTCCTGCAAAACAACTCTTAACTGTAAACAACCTGCTTTGTGTAGCACATAGAGCTGGCAGCACCTACTGCTAGGTTTGAATTTACTGCTCTCTTTTAAACTAGGCAAAAATTCCTATTGCCTGCTCTAAACTGGGGACAAAAAGTATGAACCCTCATGTTAGACTTCATAAAATCCACTCGCAATCGAGTCTGGATTTTGCCAGTGGCTGTTGTGTCTACTGAAATTATGTTTGTGAAGTCAGATTTGATACAGCAGAAAGGGTCAGATGACACCAGTCACTGAGACAGAGAAGTAGGAAATGGCAGTTCCAGTCAGAGGTCACACTTCTAATCCAAGAATCATCACAATAAAACAAAAGAAATGTTTCATATTTTGGCACTGTTATTCTCTCTATAGGGTAAAAAAATTAGCTTTGAACTGAACAAATGACAAGGACAAAATGAATTGCAATAATATTCACTGAGGGCCCAGTGGATAGTTGGCTAGATCAGAAGAATGGCAAAACAATAATCATTTTATTAGCTTCTAGTTTTGTTTATGTCTTTTTTAAAACTAGAGATTGCAGTTCATGTGTCAGAGAATGAAAATGTTGGTCTGAAATTAGTCAGTTTCCCCATGTTGTGAACACTGTTAAACAACTAAAACACAGATTTCTTTATTACACTGCTCACGTTTATACCATTTTAGACTCATTAGATAGATTCCATCTCCAGGAGAAGAAATATACTGTTAGCTAATGGTAACAATCATCACGTATGCCAGTGTTCCTGTATGGCTGTGTATGTAAGCACCTAGCATTTAAGGAGCACTAATTAAGGCCAAATATTTCTGTCTGATTTTATTTTCCCCACTTGCATATGCGCATTACAACACAACCACTAATTGTATGACATGCAGTATATTAACTGCAAAATAAAATCAATGCTGACTATATTTCCTCACATTTAACAGTGTGGGGCAATAATGTAAGACACTTTTAGCCAAATCTCAGAGCATTTCTGAAATTTAATCACTTGAAACCCAGAAGAAAAGCTACTAATGGAGAGCCTGGGGTATTTTTCACTGATGGTCCTGAGGGCCACATTTTCCATCTGTTCTGAAAGTCTCTGTGTCCTCCTCCCCTCCTACTGCCAGGAACTCCTTCTGTCTTAGGCCAGTCACAGGATTACGAGTATGAATGTCAACTTCTCTTCTGCTTAAACTGTTAGGTAAAAATCTGTTACCTTCAGAAACTTGCCTGCTGGGTAGAACCACTCATTAGTCAGAGATAGGACAGCAGTGGCCCCAAACCAACAGACTAGAACACACATGGAAAGCTGCTACCTGGGAGAGCCAGAAATTAATCAAGAGGGGTGTTTGTGCTCTGTCACACCAGAGTTAGTGGCAGAGGCCTGGGCTTTGATGGCATGCAGGTTTCCATGCTGTCCCTGCTCATCCCAAATAGTTTCCAGGTGGATGTGATCAGTGGTAAAGAAATAACTGTAATGTTTCTAAGTGGCAGTATTTTCCAAAAGACTGTTACCCTTTTTATGTGTATGCCAGAACTGAAACTCCTAACAGCTAGGAAACCAAATCTTTATTTAGGCAACCCAAGAAGTGGCCTGATTTTCTACAGCTTCTTCTCCCCTGGTGGGAGCAGGAGCTCTGGGCGCTCACTAGTAGGATTGAAAAATTACCCATTAACTTCTAAATCTACAGCCATTTCACAGCTGTATCTCTGTTTCACACCACGCTGCTCAGTTTTTGTCAGCAGCAGAGAAGAGCCTATCATACATAAAAAGAGGCAGACGGCTGCTCAGTACACTGATCTCTGGTGTCCCGCTTTGGAAAATGCAATCCATATGCTAACAGATTGCCTGTTGCATCTCCTCCCACTGCTGGACCTTGCTCTCCCAACAGCTTGCCTTTCCCTAATACTATTGTTTCATGTAAGACAAAAAAAAAGAGACAATTTTCTTCATTTACATGTAGAGGATAGAGTAAAACATAATTACATCACATACTACAGATGCACTATAATAAAAAAGAGAAATAGTAGAAGCAATTATAGGCTGGCATACTTACTGCTTCACACTTAAATAATAATGTGAACTATTAAGTAAACTAGGGCATAATCAGCTGAGGTTCATTAACTTATCTCACTGTAGAAATAGTACTACAATTCAATACAATTAGGTACATGCTAGTGTTTTCTGTGCACCACGCTGAGTCCAGCCCTAGAGTTACTGAGGTATTTCACTTTCTGCTGACAGCTCAGAGCAAGCCTGCTCCCCATCAGGAGGCACCCAGCACCACTCTGGATCCATGCCCTGGCAAGGAAATGGGGGTTGCGTATGTCAGTTCACTCCAGTGCTGTTGGCAGCCATGGGATCCCAAAAAACATGCTAAGAACAGGCTAAGAATAAGCCACACTCCTGTGATGCCTTTTTCAGACCCACCTAAAAATGGAGGCTAGACAAAGTTAAAAGAATAGTGGTGGATATATTTAATGGAAGGGCCTTCAGGTACATTCAGGGGAGATGAAGCCTCCCCAAGGGGCTGTACCCAAAAACGGACAATGGTCACAAGTTTTTCAGGCAGATATAAGTTTGGTCCATTTACATAACAGAGGCTAATCCTCCAAATACAGCTTCAGGTAATGAAGTCATATACCACCAATTCACCCAATTCTCACCCCAATTCACTTTTGGTTATACTTTTTGGGGCCCAAGACAGTAGAATTTCAGGTTTATTTCAGGCTTAGAGGGATTGTTTGTCTGACCCAAATGTGAAGACAGTAACACTCTATGTGGAGTTTAGAATTATACACTGATGCAGTACAGGATTTAAAAATGTAAAAGCTAAAATTCTAAAGCATCACATGGGCTATTTTCATCTGGGATAGAATTTACCTCTCCACACTTAAGGAGAGCAGCAATGAAGGCATGTAGAAGGAGATATGTATGACATTAGCCTGCATACAGCAGGGGGGTCTGGCCTGAGAAGACATACAATTACTTCAGGTAGAAAATCTCCAGGACATTTCTGGCTTCTAAAAACCCTGGGAGATACTGATTCTGGATAGTTTAAAGCCATACAGGAGAAATGAGAATAAGTCAAACAATCTACATCTGGCTATGGCACCTTTTGCATGTTACAACCTATAGTCGATTCCATCCCACCTCCAAATGACCTTTTGAATCCCTGTGGAATAGGGAGTTAAGGCACAGAGCCTTTGAAAGGATATTCAAAAATCTCATTACATTGCAAATTATCCTCTTCACCATATGCCCTGTGGTCTCCCTGGCTGTGTCTATAGTAGGATAGCAGGTTAGGGCTTGACCACTGATCCTGAGAGCAAGCAGTATGCACAGCCAATGTCCATCCAGGTTAAGGCTTTTTTGCTTGAAAAAAGACAGGTTTGGATAAACTGTCTGTCTGGTAAAGTTCTTGCCTGTCCAAACACAATCTGATACACTGCTAGTGTGCACAGGCAAAACTGCACCACAAAAGCTCATGCATTTAAATAATCTGGAAAATCACACATTGCTGTTTGACTCAAAGGCTTCATCCATTTATATTTTTCTTTGGTTTCCTAAGAGATAGCCAAGGCAGGATTTTGATGAAAGGGGTTTGGCTTGAGTTAACAGAGGATAGTTAGAGATTGTAGTGAGCATCTGGAGGATTGTTTGTGATAAATGTCTGAAGAATTTTCCTAATCTTTCTTGAAGTGCTCCTTACTATCAAAACACTTTTGAATCTCCTGTTTCCTCAGCCTGTAAATAAGTTTGTTTAGTAGAAACTATTTTTCCTCTTCCCAGATGCCTGATCAAGGAGATACAACATTGGACCAGATGGAGATTCTGAAGGTCTCCCTGAGACCACCAGATGGAGAGTGGTCAAAAACTTATGCAAAAGGACATTACTCTTTTTGGACAGCATTTTTAATCACAATTTCTATATAACAGCATATGGCACAAGAGAGTAAAACACACAGCTGCTGAGGGAAAAAAATACTCTGTTATTACAAGCTAGGTTTCATAAATATTACCTATTAAATGAATTTATAATATACTCTTCATTCACAGCCTTTATGCATCCCTAAAATGCATTGTTATATATTTCTCCAGGTTATATGAAGTGACTATGAGTTACAGCTGCCAGTGTCTTCAGACAAAGGGACTTGGAACGAGATGCTCCACAATATCTTTACAGCAGGTGTCATGCAGAAAACTCAGCTTAGGAAGGGGCTGCTTTTAAACCTGGTACCTGTGAACACAGTCAGGCAGAAAGTAGGCTAGAAAAAGCTCAGATGAACAATTCACCAAAAAGTCCTAAGCAAGGATCCATTCAATAAAAACATGGGTCAAACAACAGGTCAAACAATTGCTAGCACCAAGGGAACTGTGTCTAAATTAAATCCCTCTCAGTGTGTGACATTAGGGATCAGCAAATGAAGCTTAATTGCCTGAATACATTTACTCCAAATTTCTCACTCAGATACCTTTTACCAGGGAGCTGATAATCTGGAACTTGAATTTCATGGAAAATTCCACAGATCTCCTATGCAATTTTCTTTCAGACTGGGGAAACAAACAATCAAAGGAAATGAAAAAAAAGCAAAGTATAAATCTATAATACTCTGAAAAAGGTGATTTGAAAATACAATATGTAATTTTTGACTTACTGGGATACACAGTTGTAACAAACTCTTTTTTTGTTGTTTTATTTTCAACTTTTTGAGATCCCCAATTAAATTAACCATAAGAAAATCAGATTAGATAAAGAAGAAAATCAAGCTTTCTAAACAGAAACACTTTTGAAAAAAATATCAAGTAAACTCTATTTACTAATGTAAAGTTGTCCTCATACTCTTGAGGTGACAGAGCATTTCCCAGCAGTAAAATGTTCCTTTGGAAAGCACGTGACCAGAATAAAAGGCAGCTCTCTACAGAATGTCTGTGACAGAGTTTGTTTCTATGATTATAGTGCTTCAGAGGAGCTTTCTGCAGTATATGTTCTTTAGACATACACCATAGCTCTGTGGGTAAACATAGGAAATCTTAGGTCAAACTGAAAAAAATCTAAATACATTTCAGGAAACAGAAAATAAGCAGTCCCTCTGGATTGCCATTCTCAAGGTTTTTCTCCAATGGTGCTTCCGTGATGTCTTGCAAATGGATTTACCAGGACTCCACAGGCACCAGGTGATTAAACTACTGAAAGCGGGGAAGAATATTTCATTGCACATGTGTGAAGTCCATTCTTTAATCACATGAAACCTCATAGCTTCAGAAATATGTTATAGGCAATTTCAAACAGCAAAGGCCAACTGCTCCTTTTTTTTACTGCAGTTTACCATATCTGGATCAAATCGGAGATCATATTCTTTTTTATTTCTTTTCCTTTCTTTGTTAGGCTTGCAAAACATTTCAGCTCCCATTAATCACTTTCCACATCCCAATAAATAAGCTAAATTACTGACTTACCTGCACACACAGCTATCTGCCTACTTTTCTACCCTGATGATATAGCTCTGCACATAATGCAAATTAGCAAAACTAATTTGGTATTCATTATGATGTTAATGAATACTTCTTTTATAAAATGCTTTGAGATCTAATGACACAAGGCACTATATCAGAGTTGGAACTAACATTTACTATGTATTTATGATTATTATACCTCTTATAAATATAATTGATTTTCCATGTTATTAAAATTCTCTGTACACTTGTAAAAATTCCCACTCAAGCATCTCAAAATCAGATCCATTGTTTCTGTTTTTTGGACATCCTAATTAATCTGTTATATTGTTGTGATTAAAGCTTTTCAGAGTTCTGGTTCTCGTGATATAATCACCATCATTTTTATTCATTAGTAGTTGATGATAGTGACCAGAAAGTACTCAGCAATTTCCAGACATTCAGAAGGGAGAATAACTCCCCTAAGTAGCTGAGAGTCCAAAAAAGAGCTCATTAAAACAGTATTTAATTTTTTTGACTCACTGAAAATCTGTGTTAGACCCATTCATCTTTTGATTTAAAGGTTTTACTCTGCAGAAGATGCAATACTGATATTAGTTAAGAAATGAGCCTGTAAAGCAAGAGTGAGTGCATGCACATGTGCTGAGGAATGCGCTGCAGCCTCTCACACTTAAAATCCCAATTTTCTGACTGGCTAAAGTGGAGTGCACACAGTCTCAGGAAGAAGGTGCTGTTCCTGTGTCACAGGGAGCATTTGCCCCAAGGGACCTTTCCAAAGCTGGGGGTTCTTAAGCTGTGGCTTTGTTTGAAAGAGCACAAAAATAATCACATCCTGTAACTCTGAGTCAGATGCCTGACCTACAAAAGCATTTTTTCTGGGTTTATGTGGGTATAATGAAATCCCTGCATAAAACACTTCTTAAATATCAGCTGCCCACACCTGACCTTCTGTCTCTAGAGACTGTATCCCCTCAACTGCAAGCTTTCAAGATCATCAAGAAAGGTGCATGTGCATGTGTGTGGGTGGGATTTTATGATTCTGAAATAGCTGAAGGGATTTTTCCTCTAGCTTTACAAATTTATCAATTTAGTTCTCCTAAAAAAGATCTCAACCATCATTTTCTTCAGTCTAAGCATGAAACAATGGAGTAGCTGAGCTTTCATTAGAAGTACCTGGCAAGCAGTTCATAGCGGAAATTCAAACCAAGGGACAAAGCATGTTTTTTGAGGGTTTCATTTAACACTTTTTGTTATTTGATTAACATAGTTTCTATTAGCCTAGCAGCAGCTGGTTTTTGATTCTGTTTATGCAGCAGCTCAGAAAACAAATGGTACTTTTGAGCAAGCTTGTGTCCCCCAAAGCAGTTTTGTGATGTAGTAATAGCAATGTGTCAAGTCCTTCCTTTCACTCTTCTTCTTTCTATGTCTTTGCTGTTCTTAAAATAAATTTGCAGCCTAGAAAATGTGGTTTATCTGAGGCAAACAGATTGAAGAGCTTTGGGGTTTTTTCATTGTTATTTTCAGTTTATACCAAATAGCAGCACAAGGCCCAAACCTTAATATTCTTTTTTTCATAGTTTTAAATCCGTCCGTGTTTCTCTAACCTTCTATTATTCCCCTGCCCTGTTCTTCTTTAACACTAATTTTAATGCATCTGTTTTGAGCAACATTATCTAATTTCCTAAAAATATATACAATAAGAATCTGCAGTAAGTCCAAAAGAGATTTTGGTAACAGTTACTTCTTTAAGACTGGAACTACAAAACATATATATTCCCATATCTGCTATGTCCACACAATTTGAAATGTTTAATTTATCAGTAAAATTATTTTTCAGATAACTTAGATAATACATCTAGAAGTGTTTTAATCAGGTGCTGACGCTAGTCTGTACTCGTCTTAATGGGACTTAGAGTGCAGGCTATCAGTAAACAAAGAAGCAAATGAAATAAATCCCATTAATTAGGGTGAAACAGTAACAGAGCAGTTCTGGTTTTACAGATGGGCAAGATGTCTGATTGAATTTCCCAGGCTATGCAGATTGGCTGCAGATGGTGTGGAAAGTGGTCCAGAACTCAGAATTCATATAATCAAAAACATGCTTAGATCCAAACAAGAATGTTTTCCCATGTGATGCCGTATAGCTTGAAACCTTATCACAAGCATTTGGTAACTTTACAAATCAAATCATAACATAAACCTCATACAAAAACAGCAGTCAGCAAGGGCTCTCATTAATGATGCCATTATATCTAATAATTCAATAACAGCAGAACTCCTGGAGGCAAGTTAATTTGGACCCAAGTTGTAATTTCCTATTGAAAATGCTGACTGATAAGGGCACAGGCCAAGTGGAGATCTGAAGGGAAGAGCATTCACTGAGTAG
>VZTB01015816.1:0-49095 GCA_013397245.1 Thryothorus ludovicianus
CTTAATTTTTGTTTATTGTAGCAGCCTTTTACTAATATTTGCAGGACACTAACTTGTTTACTGGTTTTGGTGTTACACTACTACAAATGGATTTTTTAAAATTTTTTTTAATGAAGGTGTTAGTTTTGAATTCTGGTCAAATTTTTATAATAGGGGCCAGAAACTTATCAGTGCAAGTTCTAGGCACATTGCTCTCAATTCATAGAAAGTACTCTTCATCAGGATGGGATCGTGTTCAACAGTCACTGGACTAATACTCATTGCAATATTCTCCAAAGCTACTTTATTTAAATTTGAGTGAAGACAAAAATTATTTTAATACATTATTTCTGTGTCTTGAAATTTTGTTTTGCAGACTGGAGAAGGTCCACATAAGAAAGTAGAATCTTTTCATCAATTAGTGCAGAGGCCTGAAGATTTTCTTGAAAATGCAGAGAAAAGAATTGGAATATACAAGGATATAATGCTTCCTCATTTAGAAGTAAGAAAAAGCGAAGTCATATGTTTATTCATAACAAAAGATTTTTTAAATATCTTGCACTGTTTTCATTGTTTTTCTTTTACTTTGAGATTTGTTCTATTAAGGTGGTCATGCATATCCCCAAGTTCTGAAATTTATTCTGAAATCAGTTATGCAAAGTTGTCATCTGTAGGTGTTGTTTCTACTCTTTAGTCAAGATAAAGTAATCAACTTTGACTTTTAAAAGTGAAACCATACCTGCCACCACATATGCTTTCTAAATCTAGTAAGTGAAATATTTGAAGACTCCATTGTTTCATCACCATTACCAGAGTCCATTCCATAATGCAATCCCATAAGTAATCTGCATCCATTGTCTTCCCTCCAATAGATTCCTTTTCTCATCTGTTTCATTGCCTGCATATTTATATACACAGTAATTAGCCCATTAGTTTGTTTTACCACTTATTTAATTACTGAAGCTATGACATTTTCTTTCCCAGTTGTGTTCAGAAAAGTGAATTTACTGTATGTCTCTTCCCCTCCTTCCCCTCACCAAAAAAAAAAAAAAGTCTGTGGTCCAAAGGAATAGTTTGTTCTTTTGGGTTGTTTTTTTTGTTTTTTTGTTCTGTTTGGTTGTTTTTTGTGGTTTTGTTTTGTTTTGTTTTGTTTGTTTGTTTGTTTAATCTCTTAGTAGAAGCAACTCAAAAATCCTTGTGTTTGATACCCACTTGGCAAATACTGTTTATACCTTTCAATTTCCCTATGGATTAGTAAACCTATAGATGAAATTGTGTAAAAGTGGTATAATGGTCTTTGCTGGAGTAATAAACTTGTTACTACTGTGAAGGGGAAAACAAAAAATGTGGTGTCTTTAATCATTATACAAGCTCACATGGATTTCTTATAAGTGAGTTAGTGGAAAGTTGTTTAGATTAAATTACTTTAGGATGTATACAAAATTCAACAATTTCAACACATTCCACTAGTTGGTGGGATTCACTTAGGGCTCACTAGCAATGAATGTATTGGTGAAGATGCTTAGTGGTCCACTAATACATTAAAATAACACAGGGTTTTATCCGTTGGCCCAGGCAGAGTTTGAGATGATGAAAAAGAAATTGGAACAAAAAGCTTATAAGATTTGTGGTTTGCACTGGTATGGAATACATAGAACGAACGTTGGCGAGCACACTTTGATTTCTTGATAGAGTGTTGGGACTAAGATGACCTGAAATAAATGTGAAATACTGCAGTGAGGAAGGAAACCCAATGAACAACTACAACATGTGAAATAATTGACTAAACCTCAGTACTTCAGACAATCTGCAATCTATGGGGATTTAGTTAATCAAAACTGAGTCAATAAATGAGATGCTATTGTTTAAACTCAAATACTATGGGTGTACTAATAAAACTGTAAGATCATTATATATTAGAGAAATACAAACTATTATTCTCTCTTTAGAAGAGTATTAGAAAGAATAAATTAGCTACTATCTATTTCTACCAAAGGTAGAGCAGATGATTTAATTTACAGTATAGAAGACAGACCAGATGAAGTGAGCCAGGAAATGAGTTCTGACCATAAATGTAGTGAAGAAGTGGAACAGATTACCTGCAAAGTTGTAAAGTCTCCTTCAATAAGCCTTTTTAGGCTGGAGGTTGGACCAGAATTTGTCAGGAATGGAGTGTTCTCAGTCCTCAGAGAGAGGCATTAACAAGTGACATGAGAAGTTTTTTAGTCAAAGACATTAATTACCAGTGTGAAAATTCAAAATAAGAAAAATTAAATATATGGTATAAATTTTAAAGGAATTGAAAGTTAGGACCAGAATTAAAACCTTGGTCTTATGACTGGCATTCCCAAGAATTGCATTAATTGAGATTGTCATAATTTTCCAGCAAAGAATTAAGGTAGTTAAACAATTCANTTAGATTAAATTACTGTATCTTGATAATTTTTAGCTCTCTTGTGCTTGAGCTGAGACTTCTAAGTTATCTTCCGAACCCATTGTAACTCCAGTTTTGGAATTATCTCTGTATTTATCTGCCATCAAATAGAAGCTAATCTCCAGAAGATTTTATAAGCCATTAATAGAATGAATCTTGATTTAGCTGAATTCCCCAGGAGTACAGCCTTTGATATGTATAGGAGGAGAATGAGCTTCAGTGTCATTATCTGGTTGACTATACTCAATTGACAGGTATGTTCTTAAACAGGCATTGTTGGCTGACCAGGATTGTCAGTATCTGATTGAAGTGGATGGAGGTCAGCCACCAGATGATGTCTTTGAGGTAAGTAAACTATGCACCAGCTAACTCAACCTACACTAGAAAATAATTTCTCAATTCTATGGATTGTTTTCTTGTTAGCAAAATTTTAAGTTATATTTAAAATGCATTCATTTGCTGTTAGGAAACATGAGTTTTGAAATACTTGCTTTCCTTCCTCTATTAGTTGTAAGATTCACTGCTCTGCCCCAGGCTTACATGTATGTTACATGAGAATATTTTCAGGCAGGCTACAAACTTTTGTATTATGTTCATCTGGTTTCAGTGCTTTTGGTGATCTGTATTAATGTAAAATATAATGAGAAATTAAAATATTTTCAGTATGATATATTTACAAAACTGGTTTATTTGATGCTTGTGTCTAAAATATATTTTGTATAATATAATATAATTTTTATTAATTTTGATATGGTTTGGCAATGCAATAGATTCTTTCAAGAATTCTGTTGAGTGCTTGTGTCTATATTTTTAGCTTGTAACAGAGCAACTTGTTCTCTCTGTTAAAAAACCTACAATGGTAAATTTTGAAGATAAATAATCTTATCTTCTGTCTCTCAACTAAAAGTTGCTTCAAAACAGAACCTAGAGTATGTAGTTGAAAATAAAGTAGGAGATTGTCCTTGACAAGGTAGGAAGTGAACTTCTACATTTTCTCCTCTGTTTGAAATAAACTGTATTATTATAATTTTCTAAGTTAATTATTTCAGTTTATGCTTGACTCCACCAAGAGTGGTCCTATGGGGGAAAACAAGCGATAGATTTGCAGCATTAGAACATACAATTTCATCATTTATGATCTGTTTGTGATTGTTACAACACAAAATTTATAGTAAGTGCAATCAAGTTATGTTATAATTCCAACCATTTTACTTACAAGTAAGGTAAAAGTCTATAAAAACTAGCCCAAATGTGACAGAATTTGCTTTTCCATTTCAAGAATACTTGCATTCAATCAATATTACATTCAGGAAATACTTCAGATAAACTTGATGTCATCTGACTCTCATTGATGTCAATGATTCTCATTGAATAGACATTGGTAGACATTTGGTTTAAATACCTTTCAAAATAAACTACCCAAAGTTTTATTGCTTCTGAATGTGCACAATCTGATTTCCCAAAGAGATTTGCCTCTTTTTCTGATTTGAGCTCATCTGAGTACTTGTACTGCCTTGGGGGAACCTTCACAGTCCTGTCCTTTAGCAGGCTTGGGATTCACAGCATGATGAGGAGGCTGTGATTTGGCCTTTTGCTCTGCCTGTATCCACCAAATAGCTTCTTAAAACAGCTCTATAACTAGCATGAGTCTGAGTTAGAAACTGAGCCTTATATAGCCATTATATAAATAGTATATTTATAGTTTTAAATAGATTTTAGGGGCCCTTCAAAGACAAAAGCAGTTTTGATTGGTACTAAATCAAGACTTATTTTCTCTTTAGGCAGTGGTAGGCCGACTTGAGTCTATGGACATTCAAAATTCAGCTCCTATAATCAGGCTTCAAAGTGAAGATGAAGAAGAAACACTGGAGGGAAAACAAAATGTAAGTGTGCTTTTCTAAAGTTGTGATTGGCAGTAATAACTAGAATTATTTTTCTTTTCTTCTGTAAGCTAATATTATAGCATCTTTGTTTCACAACAAGCAGTTTGTTTAACCATGCAGTTAAAGGCATTTTGTAAGCATTGACCTTTCAGAAATGAGAATTTAAGGTCATTCTGGGACTGAAATCCACTTGAAAAGTATGAAAACAAAAAAATCTGACACTTCAAAAAAAAAAACAGGTAATGATTATAATAAAACTTTGAACAAAATCTTTGTTTTAGCAATAGAGGAAAAATTACTTCCTTCCAAGGAAATGAAGGAACTTTAGCCAAAGGATAACAATCAGCAACTGACTCTTAGCTCAGTCCACTCTTTTCCTGAATAAGAAACACATGTTAATCCAAATATAACAACATTCTGCCTGAGATCACATTTGTTCTATTTTCCTGTAATTAATTAGAAACATAACAAGTTGGTGCTGAATTTTGCTGAATCATGGCAGTTATAATTTGTGTCCCTTCCAAATAAAACTGAAAACCAGAAATTTTGCATGAGTGTCATCACCTATATTTAGTTGTAATCATCTTTCCTATTTCTTAAACAAAATTTTGACTCTGAATGGAAGTGGAATGGGGAGACCTCACATTTTCAGAGAAATACCCCTCCCTTCACTTTTCTGTTTTCTCAGTTCTTAATAAATTCACAAATTAAAGACTTTCTGTGTCAGAGGTCATCTGTATTTATTATGAAGTTCATTTATGTATTAGTTTTAGTTTGTGTGTAAGCTTTTAGTAACTACAGTATTCAGGGCAAAGAATTCTGCATCTGAACTGAACATTACAAGTTGCTTCCCTTTGTGTTGAACCTGCAGCCTTTTATCTCAGTGTCCTTCAGTATGCAGAAGTCAGTGAATAGTTTGGTTTTCTGCATCTACCCTCTAATAACTCATGACTTCAGAATTCTGTCCTGCTCTCACATAGCTATACTGAAGAATTCCAGTGTGTAGAATTTTATTCCTTCTTAAAAAACAATCTTGTTGTGGAATTAATCAGTTATATTACCTTTTCCTGAAACTTACCCAATTTTGTTGTGTCCTTTCTGAGATTAGGGCAGCAGGAGACATTGCAGCAAAGACAAGGGCAATATTTAAAGGATTTAAACATAAACCTTTATTATCTGTTCTCCCGATGCTCAGCATTCCTAACATCCAAGCTGGTTTTCTGACTGCTCTTGAGCATTGGAAAAATGTTTTCACAGGGAGATCTATTTCTGTGTAGTGACAGTCAGTGAAAATTCATAACTTTCTGTTTAAAACCGCTATTTTTAGGCCTGCTTTTGTTGGTTCTGAAAGTTCTTCCGCAGTTCTTCACAGCCAGCACTTGTCTGTACTATTCTGAATTTAGAGTTGCCATGACTTTAGGATTCACTCACTTTTCACATTCTGTAAAAAGGCTATTAAACTTATTCCTATCATATGATATTTCTGCATGTCTAGAATAGAGATTTTAATATAGCTATTCCCTGACATAGATAATGGTCCTTTTTTTCATACCCTTTAGAAGAAATCTTAGCCATTTTCTGTTGTCTCTTATACAATAATAATGTACAAATGGCTCTTTATCATTTTAAACTTCTAAAAGTAGTAAGTAAAGCCTACAGGAACTATTTCAGTACTATTTCTTTTAAATAGACCTGAAAAATGAAGTAATTTCTCTTTAAAATTGTTCTACAATTCTGAATTTTTTTTTTTAATGTTCAAAAAAAGCATGATGTGGTTTTCTTTTTAAGTTCGCTTATTTTCCATGAAAATAGTTTCAAAAAAGTCTAATAAAAAGGCATATGTGGCTTGAGACACAAATTACACTTGCAATTCCTGCTATTTTAATAAACAGGATGAACTTCTCCGGGTTTTGTCATCTTACAAGCTGATAGCACCCAGATACCGATGGCGTAGGAGCAGGTGGGGACAAGTGTGTCCCGTGGCTCTAAAGGAAGGGGACATGGTAATGGGAAACCCAGAGTTTGCTGTCAGGTTAGTGGAATTTGACACTTAATTTTCATGTCTATTTTATGAGGTAACTGTCTATATCTGTTGGCTTCTCTTCTGTTTCAAGTTTTCTAGGTAGAATGTATGTACTGTCATCCCAAGAGGCATTGAATAAATTTGTGTTGAATCCACGGCCTTACCTCTTACCTCCAATGCCAGTTTCTCCTTGTAAAGTATTCGTGTTTGGTCCTCCATTCTCTGGAAGAACAACTGTTTGTAATGTAATTGCACACAATTATAAAGGAAAGGTAGGTTCATACATGGATTAGGTAGCAGAGCATCAGCTGGGGCTTGGGAATCAGTTAAGCACATTCCTGTCATGTTATTAACATTCACATTACAACTATAGGGATTACAGAGGAAACATAGGATTTTAGTGGAATTCATTTTTATAAAAGTAGCTACAGATCAAAAATACTTTTATATGCCCTCTTACATTACAGTTGTCAGCATTAGAATATTATGAATAACTTTTGTATCTAAGATAATTAAATATAAATGAAAATTAAAAATAATTTCTTTTAAAAAACCCCTACCCTACACTTGAATTATATGTAAATTTTTCTGAAATTTGCAGAACTTTTCCAAATTAGTTTTATTTTATAGAAGTTGCATCAGATGCTATATTTGTCTTCTGTGATATTTGTATTTTTTCAAATCATTTGATTAGGTTCTTGATATGGAGAAATTAATTCAACAATATAAAGAATCAAGAGAAAAAGACTTTGAGAAATTGCAAAAGGATGCAATAGAAAAGGCTATAGCAGCAGTGAAAAGTAGACTCAAATCAGAAGAAGCAACAGAAGAAGCATCAGAAGAAGCATCAGAAGAAGCATCAGAAGAAGCATCAGAAGAATCAGGTGAACAAGCTGTTTCTTGGTCTTTGAAGCTGTCTTATTTGCTTTACGTTATTTAACTGAAGCAGTTGCTGTCACTTTGACTTAGAAAAAGTTGCAGAAGTTATGATTGCTGTGCCTTAAATATGAACTAGGGGAACATGGCAGTGAAGGGAATAAAATAGTAAAATTAAGTAATTTTTACATATATATAAAATAAATCCTTTGACTTTGAGGGCCATGTAAAAAAGAATTTTCTGAATTCTGAGCTGAAAGAAGAAATTGGTTCTGACTGACACTGGTGGAAAACATTCAATTTGAATGACTTTCTGACAAGTTAAATCTCTACAAAAATGAAATACCCATCAAGCAAGCAGTTTGTCAGCTGGACTGATGTGAATCCACAATCTACAGATTTTTCACTTTGGAGCAGCCTTCCAAGTATGCTGCCACAGATGGCACTTTCATAAGTCACTCCAGTTCTGGTCACATTTAGACTTCTTAAGCTGCCTAGTTTTCTGCAGCTTGATGAATTCAATAAATATATTGAAACGGTAAAAATAAGTTAGTTTTGTATGTTTTAAACAAAGTTTGTGGGTTTTTTTCCAAGGAAATTCAGTGGAGGCTTTTCAAAATAATTTATTTTGAAACAAAACTACTCCATTGAATAAGAATTGCCTTTTTTGTAGTTAGCTCTCATTATGGTTCCAATGGACAATTGGGTCATTTTGCCTTATTCACCTAAGCAAGGAATTGTGTTTGACTTTCTCATGGGTAGATACATCTAACAAGGGGTCAGTGTATTCCTCCTGTGCTGCAAAACTGGTACTGACAGTGATAAAACATCATTGGGATTGCAGTAAG
Organism: Thryothorus ludovicianus; assembly: GCA_013397245.1. Lineage (NCBI taxonomy): Eukaryota > Metazoa > Chordata > Aves > Passeriformes > Certhiidae > Thryothorus > Thryothorus ludovicianus. Next base: position 8,044 of record VZTB01015816.1, read on the forward strand.
AATAATGATGAACTGTGACACCAAAACTGAGACAGTTAAACAGTGTTATATTCCAGATGCCTGGCTACGTAAATACTTTTGAGGACTGGGATGTAAAATCCTATTAGTATTAATGAGAAATTAATTCTAATTAAAAACTTCGGAGAGCTCAAGCAATTTTATTGCAAAACTGAAGTACAAACAGGTGATGTATTTTCCCTTACATATCTTTTTGTAGCATAAGATTGTTTCAGAAATTTTTAATAGCTAAGGAAATGTTTGGGTTTGGATTGCATTGAGTTTTTTTGCAGAATGGAAATTTTTAAGATGCTGCCCCTTTTCTAGGCACCTTGTAACTTGGCAAAAATACCTGATAAATGAGTACATTTGTGCATGTAAAAAGTATCAATACAATAATTGAAAAATCTTGGTATAAATACAGGAAGTAAATATGGCATTTTTTCCAAATTATACTCAGAGTAGATACTGCAGTTGGCTAAGACAGTTCTTCACCAAATTTCATCAAATTGTTAACTGTGAGGGTTCCTTAAAAAACTTAAATAGTTACAGTGCCAGCAATTAATAGGAAAATGTGGATCCAATATGAATGTTTTGGCATCATAGGGAATGCAGGCTACTTTATTTTCAAAATACACTGCCTTGGTCTAAAATTTGTATTGATTGAAAAATTAGTCTGGTCAACCTTTTGATTTTGGAATCAAAGGGAAATCAAATCAAAGGAAATTCCAGTGTGCTGTAAGTGCCTGATTGTTCTAGTACAGAAATGTCATTCTGTTCATATTGAAACAATATTTAGCTTAGAGGTAGAAAATACTGTACAGTTAAAAAGGTTGAGTTTTTTATACTGAGAGTGCAAACTAAGATCTTAGTTTATGAGACACACTCTACATCTGCATCAGAGCTGGTGTTTGTTTCTTTCTCAGGGCAATTGTGTACTGCTTAAAATGACTGCTGTGCTCGGGTTATGATTTAATGATTTATTTGAGTCCTAATTTCTAATTTCTCTGTGAAGTGGATTTAAAAAATCTATGTTGTTAGGAATACCAGAGATAACTGCTGACCACCCAGAAGTTCAAGCCATGGTCAAAGAAGCCATGAAACGTGGATCACTCTCTGAAGATACCTCAACTCAGATATATGCTGAAGTACTGGAGGGAGCTATTGCAGAGGTGAGACTACAAGTATTATATAGCAAAGGATTTTTTTCCTAAGAGCAACTTGTAACAATTTATACATTATCTATATATATATTCTTAATTTTTCTATTTGAGAGATCAGTTCCATTTGTATCACATAACCCAAAAGCTTACGTAGGATTGAGGAGACACTGAGGAAGATCATGAAAGACAAATCTATTGAGGACTATTTTATAGTTCTTTATATATAATAAAAACGTGTATGCATGTGTGTATAAATATTCACACACTTATACAGAAATTATTTCTGTCTTGCAAATTATCTGAGCTACAAATTGTTAAGGGCTGGGAGAAACATCTGAGCGATCATGGTATGCTTGCTCTATTTCTGTATTTTTATTCACTATTAAAGAAGTGAACACCAAATGTAAGAGTTTGAAAATACTTATATAAGAAGATTTATCCAAGAATCATTAAAGGCTTTAAATTTATTCAATGGTATGTAACTGTTGAAACTGGAGTGTAAATTCTTTATTGGCAAGCTTAAAAAATCACATTAGTCTCTTCTTGTTTAAAATGTTTCTAATTTCATTCGGACGTAAAAAGTTACAAATGTCTTACTTTTGATTGACCTGAAATTACAATAAGGAAAAATCATAGCATTTAGAAAGTAATTTGTATTGTGCATTCGTTTTTGTACAGCTGACTTAAGTGTTTTTTATATTCCTGAATGTGACATTTTCTAACAGCTTATGAAGACAAACAAAGACAGGTTTCCTGGTGCTTCAGAAAGAGGAGGGTGGGTAGTGGATAACTACCCTCTGTCAGCAGACTACTGGTCAGCTTTATCAGAGAAAGGACTTCTGCCTGACACTGTTGTCTGTCTGAAGGATACACAAACAGATGGTTAGTACATGCACCCTAATGCAACTTTATTTTTTTTTCTTTGTTGATATCTGCAAATAAAACATATGAGAAAAACTAGTAGTTTTGTCCCATTTACAAGGCTTCAGGGGTCTAGAGAAGGAATAATCCAGTGAATCAACAAGAGTACCACAATTTCTTACAATTTGGAGTAAGAGAATTACACAGAATTTAAAATGGGAATGCTTTTCTATAACAGTAAAGAAGATTCCTCCTGTTTTTAATCAATTTTCAATTTTCTCCTATTTACAAACAGCAGAAAATACCAATAAACTCCCGTAGCATCAGATTTTTGTATTTTTTGGCTGGCTGGCCAGCCACCACCTTGCAATGTGGCAGTTTGTCAAGTTTCTCCACCTTGTTTTTCCCAATTGCAAAATCAGATTTGAGGTATGAAATTTCTCAGCTTGAGAGAAAACACAAGGGGGAGAAATACTTGTGTGCAGGTGTATCCTGTTCTCCATTCTGGGATAAAAAAAAACCAACCCAGTAACTTCTTACCCAGATGGATACAATAGCTTGGTATCCACAAATTCAGAGCAAGGGATTTTTACTTTATTCTTTCAAGCCAAAAAAAAGGCTGGCACCAGGCATCAATAACTGAACACATTCATATACTGTTAAAAGTTTGTATGTCAAATCATGTCTTCATGGATTTTATCTGCTTGATTCCTACCACACCACAAGTTTAATTAACCTTTGGTAATGTTTGATCATTACCTGTTCGACCCAGTCCATTATCAAAAGGTCTTTCAGTGGCAGAAACTTAACAGTGAAGAAAGTCTTGATGGGTCTAATCACATATTGTTCAAGTAAACTCAGTAGATGCCCAGCACTGGAATCAGTCCAGAGGTCTTTTCAAACCCTTGTCCCTGAATATAAAAACCAACCTGAGAAAATCAAGGTTACAGTTTACTCAGAAAAGATTCCTTATTTTAAAAACCCCAGACTTTTCAGAAGTATGTTGACTGATCAGCAGCAAATCATCCTCACAACTCAGGAACAGTACCTAAACTACTTAGTCATACAGCTTTGTGAAACTTTGTAACTAAAAGTGTTTGTGTGGCCAGAGCTCATACACAGACTAAATACTGGCTGAACATTTATATGAGAAAGTTCTAGATCCACTGTTTGTCAGAAAATCATATTTGCAGAAGCTGTCATTCAAGATTTCATCTCAGACACTTTTGGAAAGAACCTAGGGATAAATTGCATTTTCATGCCACATCTTTGCTTCCCAGCCATTCCAAGCTTATTGAAATGTTCATGAGCCTAGTTTCTGGGGCAGAGTGCCTTGTCCTTTCATAAACAACCACAAAAAGCATCTTCCTCCTGCAGTTGGCTTATGGTAATGAAATGTCAATACTGTGTGCTAAATAATAAACATCAGGAGTCTACCTCTAGCCTTTACTGCAGGGAGAGCACTGAGGTGGGAGAGATGCTTTCAGAATCATATAAAATTTCACTTCTCAGAATTTAATAAATCAGTGAATTATTTGAATGGAAGAAAAGGTTTTCTCATCATCCCTGAAAGGTTTCTGTCCTTTAAATGCAATGATGTAGTTGTGAAGTTTAAATTTTCACAGCATTTGACTCATTACTTTGTAAGCTGTTCCCTGACCTAGTCTAAACTCTCATAAGTCCACTGATGAAAACGGGTTTCAGCCACAGAGCCATATATAAATCTATTTGTCAAAGTAAATAAAACTCTTAGAGTTCCTACTAGGAACAGCATTTGCTTCATTTCTGCCAACCAGCTGTAGTAGTAGATGTATGCACATTATTTATATTTTTATTTGAATGTTTTTTATTTGTTCCTTCATAACTTTCTTTGTACACTTGCAAATAAAATACATGTCAGAGTAACACGATATTGTGAATGTATGAGATAAATAATTTCAGTTCTGTCTCCCTTTATAGACTTCATAACCTTACAATATCCCAGATTCAGTTTTTTTAGGTGCTTTAAATTGGAAAAAAAGCTCTAAAACTGTAGAAATCAACAGCATAATAACATTTCAGTGGTATATATGCTTTTTGTTGACTTTAAAAGAAAGTTGTCAATAATTTATTAAATAGTATTCCTAACCCAATGACTTTAGTTTTAAACAGATGCATTAAAGTCATTACTGTCATGAAATTGTGCTGCAGGAGCCTGTATACTACGCAGAGCATACCTGGCAAGTATGAATGAAAATAATTCCAAGATTTTGGAAAGCCCAACAGATGAAGCGTTAGAAAAGGAAGAAGATGATGCAAGGTAAAATATTCCAAAATATCTGAATGTATAAAATGAGCACAAGAAAATTCTAGCCTCTCTTTGTGTTAAAGATACCAGTGCATTTATCACACAAATTAACTAAAGTGGTACACTAAGACTAGATAGAATATATAGAAAATAACCCAATATCTGTTGTCATTGAGGAATATTACATTTATATCAGTACCTATGGTGGCAGTAAAATCTTTCTCAATGCTTTTTCATCAGCCTTTCATTAGTCCAACCTTTAAATGCAATGAGAAAATAACATTTTAGATAATGAAATGTATGTGATTTTTATTTTTTATTGCCCAAGTTATATTTCCACATCTTTCAATTTAATATATCTGCAACTTGCTTTGGTAATAATTTGTAAAGGTCTTAACATAAATGGACTTTTATTTACAGTGGAGAAATGGAAGAAACACGTTCATCAGAGGAAGATCAGTCTCCAGATGCTGCTGAGGAGAAAGGTAAAAGTGTGTATCATTTGACTTCTGTTTTATCTAATTATGTGTTTTCATCATTTAGTGGATTGATTTTCCAGTTTTGATTTCCTTTTTTACATTCAGCATCTAGAAAATTGACTTTTTGTTACTATCCTCACTGATATGGGCACTCATTTCTTTGTGTCATTCCTCATGGATGTTACAGAATAGAGATGGTTTCTATTAAATCAACCAGCACTGTTGCAGATTCCAGTAAATCCAAAGGATGGGATTCTTTCTCCTCTAGAAACTTTTCAAAGTGGTTTATTGCTTGAAACTACTCATCAAAAAATCCGTAGCTCTTTAAAAGTTACAAAACATTGCTGGAACTTAGTTAATAGTTAATTATAAAATCACAGAACTGTTTGATTTTTTGGTCTTCCTCCAGTAAGCTCAGCCTTAAGTAAATAAAAGGGAATGGAGATCAGTTCAGCAATGGCTCTTTTAACGTGCATTAGGAATTACTCAGTCTGGTAGCAGCACACATTATGAATTGCTGAATCCAGAAGCCCAGTAGAGGTGAGGCTGCTGCAGCTCCATGTCCCTAGGATCACACAATGAGTCTGAGCATGTATTCCCACTTCCCCTTTCATCCTCTTCTTACTCTATTACCCCTGCTAGTTCCTCTCCAATCCACTTTGATCCTTCTTTCTCCTTGCATTTGGTCCTTCTCAGGAAAGCTTCCTAATACTATAAATCTCCCACAATCCCAAACTGCTTTTCCCTAGGCATCCCCTAATAAATCACATCTAGGCAGTAATACACCTCAGCCAGAGAGCTTCTCAGGGTGACTCACCTCAATAGTTTTCACACCCAGACAATGCCTTCATCATCCTCCTCTAATGGCCCTGGAGGGGTGTCAAGTCAAGGTTATATTTGTTGTGATTGAGTTTCAGGTATTCACCCATCTCTCATTGTTTCTCCCCTCCTTTGTGCTTATGGAGATTAGTCTTTAACAACGTAACTTAACACTATAAAAAATTATGGAATTCTATATATTACATGAGGTTTCCCCTCTGGTAACAATATTAATAAAACGTTTTGGGTAAAGGTGTTCTTACTTTGTTGCTTTCTATATTGACAGAACCACATATTTTTTTGTTTTCTGTAAAGAGCCTACTGTTATATCAGAAATGTGTTATACTTAGTTTTCAGCAGAAAAAATATAATTGTCCTGGGCAGAAGTAAATAATCTGTGAGGAGTGACATTTTGACAGCAAACCAGCTGTCACAAATAGACTGGATTTTTGCACCTCAGATTCTGTCAGCTGGATTAAGATTTAGAGTTAGTTCCAGTTAGTTTCAATGGTTTGAACCTCAATAGTCCAAAAAGCTGCAGGGTTTTACTTCCCTTTTAGCCTTCTTTAATCACTGCCTAGTTTCTTGGAAGAGTGTTACTGTCTGACTTGGATCTGCTGTCACAATGAATTACCATGCATAAATAATTGTCTCTATGTTAAGAATTAGGTTGGGGACTTTGGAGTATTTTTTTCCTCTACTATGATGTCTCCAGATTTCCCATTCATAGCCTAAATTATCACCCAAGGCATGGAGTTGAAATTATAAAATGAAGTGCATGAATTCCCACTTTTTTTTTCTCATCAAGGGTCTAGACTGCTGTTACTGTTTTTCTTTCAAATATAACCTACTGGTTTCTGTACAAAAATTACTATGGCCAAGCTTAAGTTCTGTATTACCAGTATGTCTCACATATATTTCCTTTTCTGACCTAGTCTGGCATTTATTTTACATATATATAGCAAGGCCTAAGTTGTAAAGGTAGTATAAGATAGACTGAATAAGATAGGATGATTTTAATTTTTAATGAGGTAACATTTCACATACTCTGTGACAAAAATACTGTAGTTTTCTAGGGTTCTTTAAATTGTATGTAAGCTTTTTAAAAAATCCACATTATAACTTTTTATAGTTTCTAATAAAGCACATAGCTCTTCTCCAAAGTGAATGAATACTATAATATCAAATATAAAGGCTTCAACAAAGATACTTTGTCATCTGCATCTCAAATAACAAAGTTCATGGTAGTTTTGCACATCTAACTGATTCTGATCTGAGTACATCAAAACAACATTTATTAATTACAGAAGTAATAATGTCATGGGGTCTTAAGAGGTGTTAAGTCCTTGTTCAGAAAAAAAATCATGTTTTCCTACACCTGCATTTGATTTCAGTAATCAGACACTGGCTCACCAGTCATGCTGCTCTTAGCCTGACATTTTATTTCACCTGAAGTGCCATCAGCACATTGACTGCAGCTTTTCTGCCATGTGACATGTCTTTGCAACAATAATAAATGAATGTTCACAGTTCATATGTTCACAGCCTTTTGGGTTTTTATAAATATAGCAACATAGTTATATAGTTACAATATAAAAATGATAGCTCAGAAAAAATACTCCAGAGCCTAAATCTTTTGGTCTCTTATATATGGTATCCTATTGGAATGGCTCAAAGCTGCACCAGGAGAGGCTTAGATTGGGCATCAGAAAGTGTTTCTTTTCCAAGAAGTGGTCAAACACCAGAACAGGATTCCTAGAGATGTGATTGATGTCCCAAACCATTTAAGAAACATTTAGGAAATGCCACTAATAACATGCTTTGACTTTTAGTCAGCCCTGAATTGCTCAGTTGACGAGCAGTAGATGATCATTGTAGGTCCCTTCCTACTGACACAGTTCTGTTCTCTTTTATTCTACTCTACTCTACACTAATCTACACTATTCTATTCTGTTCTGTTCTATATAAATAGATGCACATTTTAATAATCACAATTTTTGTAATGTCAGTGGAATCTGGGATTGCTTCAGCACTTGAATATATTCAACTTTATAATATTGTCTGGGTTTAAAAGGAAAAAATTGTTCCAGTAATAAGCAAGGTACTTACACATGTCTTAATAAAAGTAACTGGAGGAGGAGACTTCATGTAAATCTAACAAATGTATTTAAGTGAGTTGAGAAGCTAAGTTCAATGCTGAAACATCTGCTGAAGATACAGAAATCTATTTGTGTGCCAACTCTTGCTTGTAATGTCTAGCTGAAAATTACAGCCTCATATATTTTTTTCATGTCCTTTGACACAATTTTTCTGAGTTTTTTTCATTAATTTCATACATTTTTTAAGCATTTTTGCAGAAGCTTTGCATGAGTATGACTGTATTTATACTAGGAGACAGCTATATCAATTCATGAGACTGTATTTTCAGCTGTTGTAGAGGAGTTCTCAACTTTAAGCAGATCTGTGAGTTCTCCCCAATCATCTTGAAGTAATACTTGCCATATTCTTTTCCTGCCACATTTCTGTTAGAGATTACTTCCTTTCTCTAGCAAACTCAGCTGGAGCACACATGTTTATACCTCAGTAGCTCAGGCTGGTGTGTTTGTACAACCCCATCTTCACTGATGTCTCTTCTGCTGCTCTTGCTATTTGGGCAGAAGTTCTTGGCAAAAATAAATCAGTAGCTGGGCTGATAATTCCAGATGTCACCTCTCATGCTCGTGCTTTCACAGCTATTAAGATCAGTATTAGTTATAAACTATTTAATATTGAATCCTAACTTTAATATTGATCTCCTTTCTCATTACAGGTAATGGAGAGTTGATCCAATACCCTTCTCTTAGCCTTTTTATTCTATATTCTTGCTTTTTTATTTTTATTATCCTGTTAAATTCAGTAATATATTTGAAGCAACAACAGCAAAAAATAATTAAACCTGTTCATGCATTTTCTATTTAGTCTTTTAGATAAATACTTTTTGGAATCAATTGTAATTATAACATTTACCAGGCAGCTGGTGTGTGCTCAGTCCTACAGCCTCTAAATATATTTTCTTTGTTTCTCTTGACTGACTTGCATCTTGATTTGTGCTTTCCCCTACCTTTAACTGGAGGCTTTTCAGTGAGAGTGTTTGGACAAGGACAGTTTATTAAACTGGAGATGAGAGACTGCAAATTACTTATACTGCAAACTTCAAAGCAAGTTTTGGCGATATTGCCTTCACAGTTTGTTCAGTCTGAGCAAAGCTGCATGATCTTCAAAGCCACTTTCTGCCATCCTTCATAAATCAGGTGTGATAATTGCATTTTAATACCTGTAATCCCAGCATTTTAGGCAGAGAAATTTCAAGATTTGAAAACCAGAAAGGTTAAGAACAACTTCCTCAATTAAATCGCAAATACCTTCAGTTCTTAAATTCTTTTAGTGTCTCATTCAGATAAATAAAGACTAAGGAATATTGGTGGAGAATAACTATGTGATGTTTTGCAGAAGAAAAAAAACAAAAGCCTATGATTAGAGCTATCAGTCTTTCTGAAAACTCTTGTCACTTTCTGAACATAATAAGAGAAGGGACATCCTCTTAATTTACTTCACTTAATGTCCGTCCATCTGTCCTCCTTGACCCTATCCAGTACCAGTCTTGTAAATGAAATACAAACCATAAGCTAATGAAAAGATACATGAAATAGCTTTCTCTCAAAAAACACTTTCAAGGAAACTCATTCTTAATGGAGAAGGTCTGCTTTAGTTTTTAAAACACACATTTTTAGCTTTTATCTGCTAGAATTTTTAGAATATTTTAAAGAACAAACCTGAAATAAGCCAAATATAAACCATTTTTTTAAAATAGAAAGTTGTTAAATATACATATTTTTATGCATTAGAAAGAATCAATTTTATCTGTAAACCAAAGTTGTCTTTCCAAATAAAAAATCCATCCATACAATATAAGTTTGTCTATTGAATACACTTCACTGTAACACGCTGAAAATTATTTGGCAGTGTATATTTATAAGTAAGAAATTAAAAGTCTGTATAAACAAGCTACAGTCTGTTTCAAAAAGACAACTGAAAATACATTCATAATGAAATACAAATCAGTTCCAAGAAATGAAAGTGTCACTGTTATTGTATATTTTGCCTTTCTGTTTATTTTGATAGTTAAGCTCTATTGAAGAAGACATGCTGGCTTCTGGTGTGTCTGTGTCAGCTTTGGCAGTGTTTCAATGGGGAGAAAATGAAAACTTTTTCATTTTTTTTTAAGTTACATATGGACCAAGAGAAGAAAAAGTCACAGATAGTAGGATATTAAAGGATTCACTTAGAGAATGTGGGGGCAGAAAGCCTTGAGGATTGTTTGTCTCTATGGTAACGATGCTCAGTAAAAGCATAGAAGATGCAGAGCAAAACAACATGAGATTGGCATATAGACATTCCCTACAAAATTTAAGGCTGGGGAAGATTGTTTCTCATCACCACTGTGATAAGGATATTAAATTAAGAACAGTACTGTTAGGTAGAAGGCCACTTCCTTGGAGAGAAAGTTGTTTGCATTTTTGCATAATTTATTTTTAAACCATTGCTGTCTTTTAATGTATTTTTCTTGACTATGTTTTTAATTTTTTAAAAAAATCTTCTCACTGTAAATAACCTCTCCAAGCAGAGTTATTATAATTTATATCTAATGACAAAGGTACAGCTGCCTTACTTGGTCCCTGAGACAAACTAAATGTCAGAGAGACAACATTTTTGTCACAATAAGGTTCAACCACAATCAAATGAAGTTTGGATTGTCTGATCTTTGGTCTGTCTCTTTTCACTGGAACTATAAACCTTTTTGCTTTTATTACTTCTCCCCTCTTCCCAGGGGAAAGTTTCTGTAGTTCACTTAGACATTGGTAATCTATTTAAAAGTTCTGTAAGCAATAATTGCTTCTGGATTTGTTTCCTTAAGCATCAAAACCTTCTGGATAGAGGTATTCTGTTGGAATTATGTGTCTAAAGTAGCAAAAAAAAAAATCTGGAACACATGTTGGTCCATCTTTTGCTAAATATGGTCTGTCAGGAGAGGTAACATGAATTGTAAGTGCATCTGAGATAAAGGTCATGGGAACTACTCTATAAAGTGGATTCATTGCCATATTCAATATTCTGTCTCAGATTATGCCACATATTCATTTAAATCTCTTTTTCAGCCTGTATATTTCCAAAGTGTCATGACCTGCTGAGAGCTGAGAGGTTTTTAAAGGGCTGCAGTGTAAGATGATCTGTTGAAAGCCAGATCCAGCCAGCCCTCATCCCATCTTCCATGTGTTACTGCTGTGAATAGGGCTGTGGTTCACAAGGCAGCACATGTGATTTCTGCAGTGTGACTGTGCCAGGGATAACATGTTCAAGCAGCAGTCAGTGTAACCAGTTATTGATGTAACTTTCCTTCTTTTCTTAAAATCTGTTCCTAAGGGAGTCATCATTACATATTGCATTAGAGCTGCCCAAATTTAAGCAGGTTTTACCTGCCTAAGTCTCTGTCTCACTGCAGAATGCAACATTATCAATGGTATCATTTGCACAACATCTTTTAATGTACATAAAAAGGTATATTTATGTTCCTATTAGAATCATGGCAAGAGGCAAAACTGTCATTGCACGGTATATGTAATGAGATAGATATATATGTAAAATGATATATGATATATAGTAAAATGCAAATTGAAGCTTTTTAAAGAGTAAACATTATTTCTAATTTAAGATCGAACTATTTGAAATCTGCAAAGTGTTCCTTCTTAATGATATGCTCTTTTGCACTTTGATTTATGTATGGAGTGAAAATCAAATAAGAGGAAGGTTAGCGTCTAAGGTGTCAGTCTAATAGTTGTGTTGTTTAAAAACAACTATTGTAAAAAAGGGGTGTATTAAGTATTGGTTGTTATGAAAGATGACAGAAATACTTCTCAAAATGCTTATTTGTTAACAGCTTTGCAGTTTACCTTGGCTGTGCAATGGTGTTGCTGGAGCAGGGGCTGACAGCCCTGAGGGCTAACGAGGGATCCTGGTCCATGGGCAGGTGGGGGAGCCCCAGGGGCTGGGTGGGGGTGCCCTCAGGTCCCTGAGCCAGCACATCAATTGCTACAGAGAGCACAACTTGCTTCAAACCTCAGTTAATCATGTGTATAGTTCAGGTAAATGGTGGTTTTGAGAGAACAAAAGTTTCAATGTCAAAAGTAGAAGAATAAAATTATTAAAAGCATCGAAGTATTTAGAAATGTATTTGGAAGATGTAAACATCGGAGTACCCAAAACTCTCATACTACCTCTAAAGTGCCTGATTTCATGTATGGGCTAAAGGGTTGTAGAAATAGGCACAAGTAGTAAACTAGCAAGGGACCAACCTTAGTGGGCCATGAAAGAATTTCAAAAGATGTGTTAGATATGTTCCTTGTTCTGAAGGCACTCACTTATCCCAGCTGATTTTGGCATTTTGAGGTGGGCTTTTAGTTGGTAGAATATTAGACAAAAATTAGGCAGCATCTCTATACTCTGACCATTAAGTTTCAGTCTGTTTCCTGTCAAATCTTACTGGTACCTAATCACTGAAATCCAGCTACATTATACACTTTTTGCCTTTTGGCTCCATTTTGGAAAATTTAATGTGTCATTTGCAAATTTCTTCAACAGTCCACAGAAGGAGATTGAGAGATACTTGGTTCTTGGAGGAAATATATTTTCTTAATGAAAAAAAATTGTAACAGGACAATCTAACTCTTCATAAGACAGAAAAACTATTTGGGTTTTTCAGATTGGGACAAACTCAAAATGAGTGTTATAATGCTGCAATGCTTAATGCCAGAGAGTGACCATAAAGCATTGGGGTTTTACTGTTTTGAGGTTTTGTATTTTTGAGAAGTAGTTCAAAGCTTTTTACATACAAGGCATTACAAAAGACTTTAATTTTCAGTCTCTTTCAGTCTCTTTTCATGTAGGAAGTTACATTACAAAGAAGAGTAGTTATGGTCCTTTTTATGTAAAAAATCAGAAGTTCATTGGAATAGGCTGATCATGTTGTTACTTGTGTCAAAATCTGTTCTTGCTCTTTCAAACTAAAAACAAACCAGGAACAACAAGAGAAGTGGAAAACTTTGGCAAAACAGAAAATCACTTCATTCACTGATAAAATTTTTTCTTATGTCTTCATTTCTGGTAAGAAGAAAACACAGCATATTGTGTTAAGTCCCAGCAAACTTAAATATCAGATCATTTAACTCACTGCTGTCAACTTCTTTTCTGTCTGTTAGTTGACATCACTTATTAACAGAACACAAAATAAAAATTACAAGGAAAAAAAGACAGAGTTGAAAATTACATGAGTGCAGAGAATGGGAACAGTAGCAGCAGTAGCACATTGCTGCTGCCAGTGACAAGGTCTTTATGGTGTCATCTAGGCACTTGGGTGTCTAGATAGGACTGAGATAGGACTTTGTCTCAGGGCTTTCAGGGTCTAACAGTGTATGAATGGATAGTAATTGCAGCCCTGTCTAGCTCCTAATTGGAACCTTTTTTAATGTGTCAAGATCAAGTTTTTAATTCCATATCTGTTGTCAATATGAAGTTTTAAATTCAACATCAGCTGTCAATATGAAGTTCTTAATTCCATGTGTCTTCTTCAGCAAGACCTTGTGGTGGAAGAAACTAACACCTTGTTTGTTTGCTCACAGAGTATGACAACGCATTTGGTATGGTTTTGTCATGTTTACAATGTGTAGTACCTGTGACTTTCTTCTTGATATTAATGCATCCTTTCAGTCTCTAACTTCTGTCAGCTTTCTGTGAGACAGTGTTAGGAAACAGGCTTGGACTGATCTTAAACAACAGATACTACAAATTTCTGCACGTTTCTTAAGAGATTAAAGTATTCTCTCTCTCCAAATTACTAAACAAGTGATTGTATGCAGACATGACTTCATTAAAGCCAGAATTTCCTGTGAGGGTTTCTGAGTTCCAGTATTTACAGAGGGAAGTCATGATAAGATTTTTTACTTTATTTTCGTTTATTTGATCATTCAAATCTTTCCTGAACTGGCATGAGGCATGACTATTTCGAGAGTCTGTCAAAAGCTGTTTGCCACTGATTCATAATTTCTAGATGAATATATCCTGTGTTATATTTATTTGCAGAAAGATTCATATTTATTTTGAGTGCTGATTTAAATAACCATATGCAAATATAGTTCAGCAATTTGACCTCATTTATTTTCCTGGAGAAGCCTCAGTGTATAGGGTATCAACATAATTAAACTAGAACTACTGGTATAATAATTCATAATTATGGGGAAGAAGAAGCATTAAAAAGTATGCCACCATATTTGAACAATATAAAAATAGTCCTAAAGCATTATGATGCTTTTTAAATGTAAAACATTTTAGAGGAGCATTGCCTATTTTACATGATTTGATTTTCAGAAATCATTCAACCTGAGTTTGCAGAGGATGATTTTCCAGATACAGAAGAAATGAGAACAATTAAAATGAAGATTGACCTTTTCATGAATGATTGGGAAGAAATGGAATCAGAAATCAAGAAGTCATCTCAAGTTCAGGTTGTTGTTTTAGAGATTGCTGAGCAAACACCAGAAAGTCTGCTTAATCAAACTGTGCTGGTTATGGAAAGTAAGTAATACTGTTTATGTGATTGGCATTTACACTATCCAGAGGGATTTTGGATAGCTCGTGTGACAGGCATATTAGGGAGTGGGTTATACTCAGCTTGATACTGCTAATATGAAGAGGGTCATACTGTGTTCTCTGGTCAGCTGAAAAGCATGGTAGCAGCCTTTCAGACATCTATGAGTGGGGAAAATATCTATATTTTATATCGATATTTATATTTATAAAATATGGCTTTGCAAATTGGTGCATAATAGCTCCCTAAACATTCTGAAAGCACGTTTCCATAGTTACTTGTTCTATCTGTGCATGCCAGGATACTGGTTTGAGAAATGGACAGACAGTGAAGGTTTACTAATGTTCAATATTCATTGGGTTAGTGAGACTTTCAGGGTGTGTAATAATCTAACCCAACCACCTGCATAGACTGTATTTTAAAACTGAATATTACATTTTTTTTTAATTAATATTTCTTTGGAAAATTACATTTCTTCATTTGTGTTCTTGTAGAATTTTGAGCACTGGATAAATAATACTATGTTTTTCCTATTATCACTGCAAATTAAGTGTTTTATTACCCAAGATATCTATTGTGCTGGCTCTATAATAAACTAAAATTTGAGTGATGATTCTTCCCAACAAGTAACAGGGGAAAAAAACCTGTTGCAACAGTTGCAAACAGTCTATCTGCATGTGTTTGTATAATACTTTTGTAATATAAGTTCCCATTGAAAATGCCAATTTCAATCAGAAACAACCTGTAGAATCTCCACTTTTGGAGAAGGCATCACACTAATTTCCACATCTGGGAAGAACATTTTGTTCTGTGAGTAGAAGAAATGCAAGATACAGTTGGCATTATTTTCTTCCATGTATGTGCTTACTTTTATGGACAAAGAGAATATATTCTTGTGTAGCTAAAGGATAACTATTGAAACAGAAAAAACAAAACCTATCCTTTGCAGAACCTTTTAAATATTATGGCTGGGAATTATCTGATGAAGACTTAGAGGAGGAAGCACAAGATCTGGCTGCTGAAGAGGAAAATGAGGAAGAGGAAGAAGAAGAGGAAGAGGAAGGGGAAGAAGAGGAAGAAGAAGAAGAAGTAAGCATGCCAGTTTTATCTATTTATGGTTTTATTATAACTCCTTTATTTTCAGTTTTAACATAACCTAAGAAAAGTCAGATTTTGCTTGATCCTGATTTTTTTGATCCAGTTGAAGCCTTCATAGAGAATAAATATTAACATGGGCTTCAAGAACACTTTCACTACATTTCTGTGTTGTGGCCAATAGTAGTTCTACTGCAGCAGGAGGCTCAAGTACCCCCATGCTAATAGAGAGAATGACTGTACCTAGTTTTGCCAGATGGCAAGGAGGGGTTTCATTAAAGAAACAAATAATGAATTTTTATTTCTGTCAGCTAACAATGGTTCCATGAGCCATCATGTAAAGATCAGAAGATGCAGAGTCCTCTTCCATTTCAGCTATTGATAATTTTCACACACCCACTTTAATGAAATCAGAGGTCTAGCTTTGTCTTTTTGTTTTTGTCCTATATTGGAAGATTCCCATCCCCAAATTTAGCAGTACAGGATATGCATAGGCTAGAGCAGTATGGAATAGATTTTTTAGAAGTTAACTTTACTGGATAGGTAATCTGACTTTATAACACCAGCTCTCATTGCATTTTCTGAAGAGGTCTACATTTAAACAGAAAATCAGTTTCAAGAACACAGCAGGAAAAGCTTTTATCATAGATACTTCTACCCTGATTTTGGTCCTCAATGGCTAACTGTTATATTCATGATATTTTGAATTTAATTCTTTTCTCAGTAGTTCTCTTGCACAGTTTGTTTTCTGACTCAGAATCTAAAAACTGTGTATTTTCATGGACTTATTTTTAGCATACAAACTGTTTGGAGAATACCATCCTCATTCAATCCTCAGTTAATGTATTTGGCATTACTTAATCTGATCTACTTAATCTAAGTAATCTCCTGAATACTAAGAATTCTTTAAAATTTTCATATTTTCAGGATGAAGAAACAATTAATCAAAGGAAAAGGCACATGGGAGACACAAAACACTTTTGTCCAGTCAGTTTGAAAGAGAACTTTGTCCTCTACCCTGGACTTCAGGAACATGCAGCTAAATATAAAGAAAAGATTTATTACTTTTCAACTTCTGAGTTCAGAGATAAATTTTTGAAGAACCCTGAGGAGTATGTGGCTCACAGTGAGCCACTACAAGTAAGAATCTTAAAAATTATTTAAAGCAGATAGTAGAAGATTAAAATAACTATTTTACATCCCCATTTTGATTTGTTTATTATAGCTGATTTTTTTCTACATAACAATATGTTAGGCAAGTCTTTGAGGCAAATAAAACAGATGACTTCCCTAGTGATTTTTAATGAAGTAACACATTGAATTAATGATGCAAATACAGCAGAAAAGAGAGGAAGGTTATAAAGGCTTACAATAATGTTAAAATGTGTTTAACAAATGACACCTGTTGGGGGTTTTCTGGGGTTTTTTTTGTAACTTGAAAAAGGGTAAAAGAATAGAAGATTTACCAGACTTGTCTAATGAAGTTTTATTTTTACCTGACAGTAGAGTAATAGATTTGTTTGGTGTTTCCAGAGAGCAGGTCGTTTAGTTAGAACAGCAACAGAAAGTATGGAAAAATTAAAATAGGAAAGTATGTGACTGTTTTGGATGGATTTTTTTATAATGATATTTTTGAAGTGAAAAACAGTAGGGAGTGTATGCACTGCACACTCCAAAATGTTACAGAATATTCCATTTTTTTCTTATAGGCTCCTCCTTTACGGGTGTGTTTACTTGGGACTCATGGAGCAGGTAAAAGTACTTGTGCACGACAGATAGCAGACAAATTAGGCATTTTTCATATTCAATTTGAAGAATATCTGCAGGAATTGATTTTACCTAAAACTAAAAGAAAAGTTGGGCCCTCTTTTGATGAAGATCATGAAGATGACAATATAATACCAGAGGAACTGGAAGACTTCTCTCAGACCACAACTAAAACTAAAAGAGAAAAAACCAAACAGGTAAAAATCTTTAGTACATCCATACACAAAATAACCATTTTCAGGCCAGAATAAGAATTTTCTATAAAATTGTAAAAATTGTAAAATTATCTTAAATGAAATACTTGATGAAATTTGGAAATAATAGTTCTTGACAATGTTTTATAAATATCACAGACATGCTTCACAACTTTTCCAAGATTTATACACAGGTTTTTGTTAAATAGTAGAGATAGATGCTAAATGCCTAATGGAAGACTAGCTGAGGGAAAAAAAAGGTCAAGGTCATAATAATAATGGGGTGGCATGGTTTCTTTTAAGTGTTTATAATATGCAGGCTCAGTCAAGTGTGTGTGTTCCAATTGCATAGGACTTTAAAAATGTTCTTCAGCTGTGCTCTTTGCATTTTCTTGGAGTAAACAGATATAATGCTTCTACCAGCCCTTTGGGCTGATCATCCCTCATAAAAAATCAGAAATACTCAGCATTAATAACACGGTAAGGTAGTATTTTTTAATGCAATAGGTTTCTTAATGTGGATTTTATTGTTTCTTTGCCTATTGGAAGCACTTTCAAACCAGAAAGATAAAACAACTCCTGAGTAACATAAAATATGCCTTGTAGCTTCACTATAAAACTGTTTCAAGTAGCTGTATGTTCATGGTACTGGTAGAATAATTAATGAATTATAATTTTCAGAAAATTAATTGTTTTTCTTAATCAGATTGACTACTGGCTTAAAATCCTTATAAATACACATTCTAAACCCTATCTCTTACAGGATGCAATTTCTCAGAAGAAGAAACTTTTACATAAATGTTTATTGGGGAGACTATTTTCTTTTATTAGGCAGTGATCTGTTGGGAAAATAAAAATCCACAAACATTTAATGCAAAAGAATTCTTTAGATAGCAATGGATATGATAAAAGCCTTCATTACACAGAGAAGTCTCAATGCATATGAATTTTTCAAAAATATGTATAACAATGGAAAATCTACCTCTTGCACAATAGAAATAAGGATTTATCCAACAATCATAGATTAGGAAGAAATAAGTTTCTGCATCACATTTTAAGAGCCTTCTTTTGGTGTGTGCTCCTGATATCTGCCAAGTTCCCTCAAGTTGCTAGTCATCAAAGATCTTCAAACACTTCCAACTACAGGATTTGAGGAAGCTTGCAGGAGAGAGCAGGCTATAGAGGAGGAGGCATACAGAAACAATGCTCAGGCACAGCATTAGTAAAATGAGCACCCAATGGAAGTGGAACCAATGAGGGCTTTGAAGGGTTGCAAGAAGAATTTATGCAGTACAACAGCAGTAAAAGATCTAGAAAATATGAGTCTGACTCTGAAACATGATCTTTGCAAGTACAGTCTAATCTGTGGCCTAGGAGACTCTGTGTCTGACAGGAAAGCCTGGGTAAAAACCAGTACTACTCAAAAAATGAATAGGATCAAATTTGGGATCTTTTATGTAAACTGGACATATACATTGTCAATGGGGTGCACTTACAGGTGCTGATAGAGCTGCCAAAGGTGCATTCAAGGCCATTCTACTGAGTGGAAAAGTCTTGAGAAGTGGAGTAGGTCCCTGATAACAGGAAGGTGCTGTTCTGATGAAATAATAAAAGAGGACGTAATATTGTGTCCTGGTTAAAGGCAAACTGGGGAGAGAATCTCCAAAAGAGTTTCCCTAGAAAGCCAACCCAAGCAAACCCTCCCCAACTGGTTCAGAAAAAGACTTCTTTGGAGACAAGTGGAAAAGACTGTTTATTCGACAGGCAAAGCACTCCCCAGCATGAAAAATTAAAAAAAGAAAATACTGAACAACAAAACCTCTCACCACTCAGAAGAGATAAAAAATTCAGAAAGTCTCTCTGGCACTAGAAAATGCTGTGGCCCAGACCAGGCCCCAGTTGGACACAGGTGTGAGCTCCCAGTGCTCTTCTGGGTTTTTAGTCCAAAGCAGGTTTGAACAGTTCCAAGAAAAAGAAAAAAACCTGCAGGGTCCAGAGATCTTCTCTGCTTTAGCCAGCCAAAAAAAACTAACAAAAAGCAAAGGAGAGCTCTCTCTTGCCATCCATGCTGCAGACAACACAGGCTGTGAGAAGGAAAGCTGTAAACTCTTTTCTTTATGTTTTGAAAACAACCACCTCAGACATTCCACTGTTTCTCGTTCTCCCCCCTTCACTTTCTGAGCTAAACAGACAAATGGGAATACAATTCAGCACCAGCTCAGGACATATTGAGAGCAAATGCTTCAACACAGATGGAGTACAGATCAAAACCATGGATGTCAGAACAAAAATCCAGGCTTTTCATCAAAATCAAAGAGGCAGTTCTTTTGAGAAGTCAGTTTACAACTTGGTCATCACAGCCAAAAATACGGCAAGTGTTCCTGGCACTGATGGTTGTGGCTGGCTCTCACTCAGTTTTATTTCTTTGGCATCAATACATGTCTTACACCAAGGTATTTCTGTTAGTATTTTTTCCTCGCCATTTTTATATCTGCTGGGAATCAATATTCTACTTAGTATTTTTTTTCTCATGCTTCTTATAAAGTGCTTCATTTGATGGCATGACCTAAGCACAGCTCGTACAATTTCAGTTCAGTTTAGAAACTCAGTCACTGGTCCATGCACAGAACTCTAGAGGATAATTTCCAAAGTTGTAGATTTCCCGGGCATTTCTCTGAATATGACTACCACTGGACTGTCTATTTTTCACTGTCCCACCACCTCTCCAAAATTTCATTAAATTCTCTTATATCATTTTCTTTCACTTTGGCACAAGACAGCAGAAGTGTATCTATCAAAGCTTGAGGTGAGCTATAATGTTCAAAGCAAAATCACTAAAGGCAAACAAAAATAGACCATGTAGTCTGGGAAGTTCAGCAAAAAAATATCATACTGGCTGTTTTAGTGGTACATCATTGAGAGGTCTGAGGGGCAACCTTGTCCTTCAGATCACAGCTCTGTGGGGTGTTCTCTTTTTTCTATCTGGAATATACATCTCCTGCTTTTTTCTTTTGTCAGATACAAATGCCATTCCTACCTCTCTTTAGCAATGGTAAAGTCAGTGATACAGTTTTATATGTGTTATAATGTTTCCTCCCACTTCACACATTTCTTTCAAGATGCCTCTGTGTTGCAAATCTGGCTACCACTTCGTCTACTTAGCCATCTTCTGTCACACAAACATCTTTTAATATATATACTGTGTCAGGCACTAGAGAAAATATTACTCATACACACTACATTAGAGCTGTGACTTGCAGCATATTCTCAAGTTCTGTTGGCTACATTATCAGAATAGATGTCAGGCATAGGAATTCTTATTCAGATATGGCCTTTTGATATCAGACATGTTTTGATTCTTGATACATGAATTATGTAAACTAATCTAGAACCACCATCATATATCGTCTTTTCATTATTTTTTACTGCAATCTGTGTCAAGAAGCCATTCTATAAGAAATGCATCCTCAGCCATATCAATCTCACAGAGTTCCTTATTCTGGAAAAAAAGCTCAACAGTTTTCCACAAAAATTTAGTAGTTTGATTTGGTATTTGAATATTCTGCATTTGACTAGTCATTAATACTACTACTCTTGTATAGAACAATGCTATCTGTCTGGTATCTATTCTTCTTCCTATACCAAATAAACTTACATATACTTCTTCAGCGTATTTTTTTGGAAGCCATCTAAATATAATAATTGCTTTTAAAAAGTGAAAAAACATCCTGATGTAATGCAGGTAGTCTTCCAGCTTGGGAACATGTATGGCCAAGTGGAAAACGGCTTGTAGGCAATTAGGAGAAACTGTGCTCATTTCAGTTTCTATTTCTCTGAATTGAGCATATGTATAATTAAATACTTAACAGTTGTGCTTGATTTTAGGTTGCATTAAAACTCATACAGCTGCAATTGCCCTAATTTTAGGGAATTGCCTAAAATATATAATATACTAAGATGTAATGTGGCAAATGAGTTTGTTTCTGCTGGTTTAAGTCAAATGAAGACAGTACCCTACTTATCCAAAAAACAATAAACGTGTCAAGTAGATACTTCTTTCTGGTTGTGTTTCTTTTGTTGGTTGATTTTATTTTGTTTTTTTTTTTTTTCATTTTTGGTGGATTTTCTTTACATACAGAAAGTGGAATTAACTGATGAGGAAGAGGCAATCAAAGCAAATCTAATGGATGATACAGAACTGCCTCCAGAAGTCCTTGATAAGATTGTTCCTGACTGGTGGAAGGAAGAGCCATTCCGGTAACTGTGATTAGATTCTCTCTTCCTTTAATTAATTTTATCAAGTATATCATCCATTGTATCCACAACTGTAAAAAACTATTGCAAAGATTATTTCAGTGCTCTTGTACTTTTTATGAGTAATGACCTACCTGTCAGTCTTGGTTTTGTTGTACTATTTTAATTGACATTTTGACAGTAATATCATGTTTCACATGCTGCACACAGGATTGGACAAAAGTACTTGGGACACCTGAATTGGATTAAATCTCTTAAATATCTGGGTAGTTTTCATGGGCTTACAGGATAGATATGAAAATAAACCTTTTATATTTTTATATAATTTTTATCCTGACTACAGATAGGGGACAATGGTTCTCTACACAGTGTTAAAACAAGAAGATCAGTTCTTGGAAAAAAGGAATGCACCCAGACAAAAATCTACCCAGCATTATGTATAATATTTTAATATTATATCACATTAGATTATACTGTATTGTATTCTATCATATCACAATACATTACACTACTAAACTGTACTATGTTGTACTCTTCTTCCCCACAGCATCCAGGGCTACTTGTTTTTCCCTCCACTTCCAATTTTTCTAGCTTCTCTAGTTTTCTGGAATTTTACAATGTAGCCTATTAAATTCTAAAGTAATAGATATAAATATTATCTTCTTATCAATACAACATTCATCCTTACATAACTACTCATCTAATTCAAAATTGTAAGAGCTCCAATAGAGCTTTCCAGTACAACTGACTTGTTTTTAACCTCTGCAGGAAGAGAAATATAAGTCATGCTGAGTAGAAAAATTCTCATCTATACTACAGAAGAAATATAAATTTTCAGGCACAAGCTTCCTTTGAGAGTTGTTACCAGAAAAGTGTTTGGGGCACCTTCTATTTTTTGAGACCAGAGCCTAAGAAGTATTGTTTTTAGAGTCACCCAAGCAAGTCTGAGGACACAATTAATTTTGGTTGTTTGAAATTCTTTTAAAATATTTAAGCATTGCATATTAAAACCTCAGAAGAAATTAATTTGTAAGTACACTAATTAAAATAAACAGCAATATATCAGTTTTACATTGTCAAAAGATACTAGCTGAAAGTATTTTTTAAATTTAACTCCTAACATATACATTTAATATAAGAGAGTTTGTGGGTTTTTTTTCCAAAATAATTACATGTTCACTGTGTTGCACTTTAAACTACACTGTGTAATGATAAATATCTTATTTCCAATTAGGTCCACAGGCTTTATACTGGATGGCTTCCCTCGTACTTCAGATGAAGCCAGATACTTGTCAGAACGAGGACTCTGTCCTGATATTGCAGTTTATATTCAAGTAGAAGAAGATGACATTCTTAACCGGCTTTTTCCTCCACGTCTGAAAAAATGGGAAGACAGAAGGCGTAAAAAAAGAGAATATAAAAAGAAGCTGAAGGAACTAAAAGCAAAAAAAAGGGTAAGTGTTCAGTCCTACATAATTTCTTTTTTGTTTGTTTCTACAGGAGAGGTCTGAACACAGACTCTGAAACTCCGAAAGCTGTGACGAGCACACAGAGTAACAGATATTGGAGCCAGGAGTCACAGTCCTACACATTCACAGCATTCCTAGGCTTACCACAGGAACCAGAACCAATTTAGGGCTCCATTCTTCTTCTATGCAATTAATGCATGCAGGAGTTTGGGCATCTTGCAGCCCAAGAAAAGTAGCTGTGCTGCCAGATAAATGGCAGTCCTGAAAAGTCCAGGAAAAGGGGCAAGTGGATGGAGGGAGGGAATATGGCAATAAAAAAATCAAATAGACAGTTCATGCACTGTAGTATTGTTGCATCCCAGATTCCCTGCGGATGTGCTGTTGAGTTGGTCAGCATCTCCTATAGGCTGACTTCACTACTCTGTGGCGAGTGTGTTTGTGTTCCCAACTCTGTGGGGAGTGTGTGTGTGTTCCCAACTTTTGATACTCTACACAGCAATGTAGTGACTCTAAGCCACATTCTCTGTGCTATTGCAGCTGCTCTGTGTCCCATTCAAATGAAGCTGTGCCTGCTGTTGAACAGGTTACAAATTGGTGTAGGTAACCTGAAGCCTCTATGCAGACATTTACAATTGGCACGTGTAATACATTCAAGTTTCCTCACTTTCTATAAAAGTGAGATAAAGTACTTCCCATGTAATATCAGAAAAGGTCTGAGCATCATTATTACAGAGCATCTGACACACAAGAAGTTAGGATAACAGAATTTGGGACGAGACTCATACAATACCATTAATATTCCTAAACAGTCAAAGGGAACACCACACATTTACTACCATACTCAGTCACCCCTTTGCCAAATGGCATAAACCACCTATAAGTTTAGGAACTCTGTAGTTTACCAATAAACCTGTATTTTCAGTCTGATAAGAATCGCAGTCTTTTTTTTTTTTTTTCTTTTAATCTCAATCTCAGAAATTGCCAAATTAGTTTTTCTAAGATGCATGTTTGCCTCGTAGAGAGGTATATCTGGCCTGCAACATTACAAACTCTAGGTAGTATTTTTTAACATTAGAACCAACTGGAACAGAATTTTAAGGTGGAAAGAACTGTGTTAGTTGTAGGTTACATTACCAATTTTCCCCAAAAGGGAAGCTTTTATTAGGAAGTATCATCAGTCCTTTTACATCTTTTTTTTCACTAACAGAATGAGAAGATTGCCAGAAGAAGGGAAGAACTTTTAGCAGAGCGACAAAAAAAGAAGCAGGAGGTAAGAAAACAACCTAATGAGATAGTTTTTAAATAGAAACATTTGCATTCAAACCATAGATATTTCTAGAGCTTTTAGTCACAGACTTCAGGACAATGTGGAACAGTAAAATTAAGACAGACTGTGAGAAACTTCAACTTTCAAAAATAATTTCTATATTATGTTTGAATTGCTTTACAAATTATGGATTCATGAAGACTAAAAATTATTTTAAAAGAATTCTCCATATGTGCTTTAATTCAGGAAAATACTGGTGAATGTGTTTAATGTATCTAATTTGTAAGCATAAGAGCAGCCCTACTAACTGAAATTAGGCATGTACCTTTAAGTACACTGTCAAATCCAAGGTTAATCCAGAATAGGACTGTACTAGGATTTCTGCACAAAGTCCATTACATAATATATTTATAAATGCATTCATGTGCTACTTGACTGCTCATGATATTCTGTCAGCTACAGTTTCATCAAACTTGTTTATAACAAAGTCCTATCAAACTACAATACCATGTATGAATAATCACTCCTCTTATCAAAACTGCAGTGTAGCTCTACAAGTTTTTTAAGTACTCTTGGAACTGGTATGATGCTTCACTGTATGCTCTATGCAAAACTGCTGTATTTTCTTCTGAAATAAGATTCTAGAATTTACTAGATTTTTTGCATATGATAAAGGATATCCCAAAATGAGTTTTTGTTGAATTAATGGCTTTTTTTAATTTAAAAAGAGACAAGAATACATAGGTTCCTTCAAAATATCTGTATCATAGACATGAAACAACAAAATATTTTGTCTTTACAGGCTTTAGCAAATAAGGAAAATACTGAAGCTACTGAGGAGGAGGAGGAGGATGAAGATATTGAAGCTATACTTGCAGAAGAGTTTTTAGAAGAAGAAGAAGAGGAAGAACCAGAAGAAGGTGAAGAAGATGCTGTTGAGCGCATGCAAAATGAAATTTCAGAGAAGTTTGAATCAGAAGTAGAAAGATTACAAAGTGTGCAGGTACTGATACCGCAGCTTATTTTGTTAAATTCTATGATCACATGAAGAAGAATTTTCATATTTATTTTTCACATTTAAAAATTATAGTGCCTAAATAACCCTGCTGCTGTACTCATGATCTAAGTATGTGAACAAGATGAAGACTGTACTGAGAAGGTGTAGACTTTAAAGAGTATAAAATTTATATGACTAATACAGTAGAGAAAAAAAAAGAAACTTTTGGGTAGACCTATTTGGTCTTGGTGTCATTTTGTTTTTGATAGGTCAGTTGACATATGCAACCAAACTAGAGACTTGTGAATGTATGAACAGTATTTCAAAATAATTTTTGAGGCAAAATTCTTACTAGACAGCTCTATTTTTAATGCAGTTCCTAGTTGTTGGTGATGAAACTAAATGTAAAGAAAAAATCGAAATCTAATCTCAGTTCAAGATGCCAGGTGATTGGCACCATTCCCACACCTAGTGACAAAATTTTCCTGAAATCAGTGCAATTGCCTATGATGAAGTAATCTCATCTAAAGTAGATATCTGCAAGGTTAAGGCTACATCTAAGGCAGTAGGTAACTTGGTAACATTTTTTATTATCTACTAAGGATCTCACTTCAGAAAGAAACTGATCATGATTTAGAAGAAGCTCTGTCCACTGACCAGGGAGAAGGTTTACAAAACCAGATAATAATACAATATTGTAGCAGAGTGACACCTCATGTAGAAGTTTAAACTTCAATGGGCAGGAATACAAATGCCCATCAAACTTTGCTGATTTATGTTGACTGAGAACATACTTAGGAAACCCTTGATAATTCATAGAAAATCTTGCCATCAGTCTTTATTAAAAATCTGATTGCATTTACGATTCTACTATTTCTTTATGTTTTCATAACCAGGAGGAATTTGAGAAGTTATTAATACCACCAGTTGAGATTAACGGAGGACGGAAGCCTCGTGTCGTGCGCTACCAAATATACTGCAAGCTGAAATCTCTAGTGGAGAACCGCAGGAGCATTTTTGAGAAATGTTACCCAATAAGTTTGCCACTTGCACAGAAGATGCTGATTTTCTCATATAAATTACTAAGTTCCTTTGGTCAGTGGGATCCAGTCAAGGTAATGTTCTTAAATGGCTGAAGAATGTTTTCAAGAGTTGACACTTTTTAAAAATGTATTTCACATTAACAAGATGTTATTAGACAGTAGCAACTAATACCAGAAATACTTAATGAAAACTACTCTACTGAATCAAAATTACACCACTGAATATACATGAAATACGAAGCATTAATAATAAAAGGTGTTGGTCTTTTCAGTGCTGTAGCTAATTTGAGGATGAGAGGCATTAGTAAAATCTGTTACACTATCATTGGTGACATGATTAAAGGTGGCATTGAATCAGAAAGAAATGCCAAACTCTTAATGATACACAAAACACAGGACAACAGTGAAGGTCTTAAAACCTTCCAATAGTAGTGAAAACAAACTGAAAGGATTTGAAATATGAATTTGTAAGAAGCCACACACAAAACTGCCCATCAAACCTAGAAGTGGCAAAAAAATGATAGATATACTTAATTCATCTGCAATAATTCTTTCTTGTAAAATTTTAAAATTTCTGAAGAGCAACATATCTATTTCCATGGTATTTTACTAGAGATCTGGAAAGTTGAGGTCACAAAGTATTCATCACTATCCCCAAGACAGGAAATTAAGTGTTCCCAGGTAATTCTTTTGGTTTAATGCTAGAAACAAAAGCGGATTGGATTGTGAATAAATGAAAATTAAAAGGGAAGATTAATTGAAAAAAAGTCCATTGAATAACACAGGAAGCATGAAGGCCTTGAAGGAAGCATACTTTGGCCTTCATGTTTCTATGCCAATTAATCAAACCATTTTATTCCCTTTTGTATAGCATCATGTTGGGTCTTCACCTGTTCCAGATCACATTTGTCTCTCTTTAACCTTAGGATCAGAATCTTCATTCTTTTTCATGGCTGCATCAATTGGCATCTAATAATCTAGGTACATACTAATAAGAAGTATGTCTACATTTATGTAATTTCCATCTACTGAACCACAGTTTAATTGAAATTAGTCTTTACACCCTAGTCCTTGCACGATGTTCTATCAGATTTCACTATATTTTTGTATTCCATTTCTGCACTTCCTTCCTTTGTTCTATACAGTGTTCTTTCCCAACCAAAAATTACAATTCAGTTAGAAGAAGGAAGTCATAGGAAGCTATTTGATAAAATAAGAGTGGTATGCTGACAGTGAAAATGTACAAGCTGATAAAAATGAAAGGGAAATGGAATCATTTTGAGGGCACTTTAGGATAATAATAGAAATTACAAAGTTTTGGGGAAGAAAGGCAGATTGAGTATATGCCAGTTACTTTGAGATTAAATTTGGAGGAGAGAGGAAGTAGTTAGGCGACTGATTAGATAAGCAGAAAATAAATATTATGAGCTGAGTGAGGAGTGGGAGCAGATATGCAGTAGAACAGACTCATGAAATCCCATAAATTGAGGGCAAGCACCCCGAAATGACTTGATGCAGGAATCGGAACCTAAGGATATGAGGAGAGTCTGGCAGGACAATGCCACACAGTAGAACAGCCCCATCTATAGCTGTAATAACCAGACCAACCTTACTGACTCCTTCAAAGAATACTGATAGATTTGTGAGGTATGATTTTCCTTGACAAGAAGCTGAATTGGCTTTTCCCCATTGTTTGATATGTATGCATGTAACTACTGGGTTTTTTCCTCAATGCATTTCAATTTGCTCTATAGAGAGTCAGATTTACTGGACTATTTTTGCCAGGTTCTATGCTGGAGGAAAAACTTTTTAAAAAATGGTAATTTTCTCCACCTCCCTTTTTTTGTTGAAGGAAAGTCAATGTTACACATTACTCAGAATTACTCTTCTGAATCCCTTTAGAATAGTAAGGTGAATGCCATCTGGTCTGGGCAATTCTTTCTACATATTTTCTACATTTTATGTTAAATCATCTTTAATTGACACTTTAAGACAGTTCTTCCAAGAAGGGCTACAACAGGGGCATTACTAAGTTTTTCTATAGAGAAGAGTAGGACAAGGAATTAATCTGGCATTACTTCAATGACTATTTCTGCCAGTTGCATCTATAACATGTCAATGATCCATCAACACTGCAGACTTTTTAGTGGGCAGTCTGATGTTTTTGAAAAGATTTTATCAGCAGTGCATGTATTTTTCCAATAACTTTTTCAACTTCTCTTGTTGTAGTTTTTCACTTGACCATATTGAATATTGATCTTTTTTATGTCCTCTTCATTTGTATATGATATTACTTCTGCTGAATACAATATTCTCAGTGTATTTTTAATTGGCAGGCAGGCAGGTGAGTTTAATTCACTAAGGAATAAAGTAATTATCTTTATTCTTTGAAAATTAAAAAAAAAAATTATATTAAACTCTGACTACACTGTCTTGACAGACAAAGTGTTATGGTACCACCTACTGGAAATAGCAGGTATTCTTTCTGTCTTCAAGGTTTATTTCATCTTTTTGAACAAGAAGTGTAGGTATAGAAGTTTCTCAGATTTGAGCAAAATACTATGTCCATATGTGTGGATTTTAGAATGCTTTGATGGTTTGTCTCATATGGTTGGTACTCCTTTATCTGCCTATAAAGCCACTTCTCTGGGACAGGGGAAGAAGAGGCTTTGTCAGAGCTAATTAACTGATTCTCATTTTGTATGTTATACAGTTAAGCCAAGGAGATGTGATCAAGCCACAGCAGGGAAGTGCAGTCTTTCCAGTGATCCATCGACAATATATTTATTTCTTTTCAAGTAAAGAAAATAAAGAAACATTTATGGAAAATCCCATCAAATATATTTGTCAACCAAAACCTAAGCTATCTGTGCCAGTAAAGATTGCAATTGTGGGACTTCCAAAATCTGGAAAGACTACAGGTATGAGCAGTTATCTATTAAAAAAACCCACATTTTTTAATGACTGAAGCTGTATCTATCCTTACTGTTATTAAAAAATCATAAACCATTAATATTGTCGGTCTTCCTGCTTTTCTTGCTGGGCACAAATTCTTTTGGTTACATTCTCTAGTGACTCATTTGACAGTCTAATATTTATGCATTGTCCATTTGAATTTTAGCCCAGGTCCTTAAGATGTTAGTGACCTGGACTTGCACTTAGAAAAACTGAACTTACACTATTTATACCCCTGGTATTATTTATTATTATTATTTTCTAATTGTTTCTTACTTTTTTCAGCTAATGTAAAATGGAGGAATAGTCCTAGGATCAAGGATCCAAACTCCCCACTCCTTAGTCAGTTTCCAAATTTCTAGATTAAAAAAACCCCAAGATTTCCATCCTTCTCCCCTCCCCTTCCTCCTCCATGACTCTGTCAGTCCACATGTTTCTAGGAGGAACAAATTAATTTTGAACCATAGTTATTGATTAGAATAGGATGTTAGGAAGAAAAGAGGTTCAAATTATCTCATATTTAGGATGAAATTTTGGCATATTTCCCATTTCCTGGATAAATTATATAAATGATGGGCTGTTCTGTAAGAGAAGCAGCAATGGAGGCATATTTTCTAACACACTCTAATAAGAGTATATCTGCTGAGGTTTGTGCTAAATTCCATAGTGTTAGCATGCCCTGTGCATGTGCCAGATTGTCATGTTGCTTACCTTAAAAGTTGTGACTTCAAAATATTTTGCAGTTGCGCAGAGACTCGCGAGTGTTTATGGGTTCCTGCGGCTGTCCTTAAGAGACGCCATCCAGTTTGTGATCAGCAGCCAGCCCGAGAGCGAGCTGGCCCTGAAGGTACAGTCACACCTTCTCCAAGGACTCACCGTGCCCGATGAACTGGCCATCCAGGCTCTAGATCTGGCTCTGCTAAATCACATGGATAATACCACTGGGTAAGAGTCTGCTTGGGCTTTGGGGCCTGTCTTTTCAGTCCCTTCATAGGTGTGGATTCCCACGTTACCGCTGTTAAACAATCTCACTAAAACACACCCGTGGCTTCTGCATTAAGAAAATAATCTGTACAAATTGAGATTTTTTACGATTGCTCCGGGAAAAGAGACTGAAGCATACTTTTCTTCAATTTTAAAGTAACTATATTCCAGTACATCAAAGTAATGTACTTTATGACAGTTAACTTTTTTTCAGTCAATAAGCCAGTATCTTCTACTATCCTTTGAGAACTATCATTTGGTCTCTCTTATACCAGCTCCAGGACCAATTTGGACACACCTGATGCTGTTCGACCATGCAGGCTGGTTCAATACTCAAGTGTTTTTTTCTGGTTTTCGTAACTGGAGTTATTAAGGAGGAACTGAAACCAGTGTCTTTCCACCTCATTCATATGTGATCCTAGGCTCTTTCTCCACCACTGAAACACCTTTGAAACTGGGCACACATAAAAGCTTTATCATCAGTATTTCATGACACTCAACTTCTCTCCTCAAAAAGAAGAATTGTTACAGAGAAAGGCAATTCTGCAATAATATCTGAAAATTATTTGTGCTTGAGATCAGAATTCTTTCAGCTTCTCTTTCATGTTAAATCCTGGAATATTGTTTCAGTATATTTTGTTCCAGTATTGCCTAGTACGTCAAAAGCATTTCTTCTTCAATTTTAAAAACTCTTCCAATACTGTAGTAAATCATTTTACTTACTACTTTAAAAAATGTTCCTCCCAATCCACATGGTGACTTCTCATACTTAAAATGATGTTTCTGAATGATTGATGTGTCAGAATTTTAAAGTGCACCATTTTTATAAGTCACAGCCGTCCACACCTTTTGCCCTTTGTGCATTTCCTTTTCTCATTACTATTTCTTCTCCTACCTACTTGATTTTTTTTTTTTAATTGGTCATAAGACTGTGCCTATCAAGTGGCAGCAGTGATGACTTCATGGTGTGGGTGTAGACTTTTGTCT
Organism: Thryothorus ludovicianus; assembly: GCA_013397245.1. NCBI lineage: Eukaryota > Metazoa > Chordata > Aves > Passeriformes > Certhiidae > Thryothorus > Thryothorus ludovicianus. The sequence continues at coordinate 39,339 of VZTB01015816.1, forward strand.
CCGTGGAAAATGTACTAACTTACTGGTTGACTGGAAACTCACTTCTTAGGAAAGCTGTTTTTCTGTCATGCAGAGTTGTAATTGATGGCTATCCTCTAACAAGAAACCACGTAAATCTCTTGGAATCGATGAAGATAATTCCAGTGAAAATCTTTGAATTAGATATGGATACAAAGGAAGTGTTCAGAAGAGCGCTGTTGGATAAGGAAAGCACAAACCGGTACTGATACTCCCTGATAGAATTTCTTTTATTTTCTACATGACACTGTACTAGCTGTATTTATGTGCCTCAGTGCTATACCCAGAGGATGTATCTAACCTGGAGCATAACTCAGCTGTCTCTGAACTCCACATATGAAAAACATGGGCACCAGTCCCTCTCCTTTCTAATGCTTTGATTTCCATAGACCAGAAATAGGGGTGTAAGGTGTTTGGGGCATGCTCTGGCCAGATCCCTCGATGGCATGACTGAGATTACAATTGCCCAATGCTGTGCACCCATGGCTTAGTTTAACTGGATACTGAAACTGTACATCAGAAATGTTACCACTTCTCTCTGCTGCTGCAATTTATTTTTCATCAATTATTATCATAAAATATATTGATACTTCAGCTAATAATCTCTCTTTTTAAAACTTAGAGTTCTTTTAAAAATACAGAAATAATGCATATTTAGTAATGTATTGAATTCACGAGTTCTAAGTCTTTCAATTCAGTTCATTCCCTTTTTTGTTTTTCTGAGAAGATAAATATTCTGTTTAAAGAGCCGTTGGTTGTTTTTGAAGAAGAGCAGTAAGTAGTTTATAATCAGACATAGAATGAAAAAGAACAGAACATTCACTTTAAAATTAAATTGTGTAAGAACCTGTTTCTCATTAGAGGAAGTGTTTCTAAGAAGTTCCAGATAGCTTGGAGCATTATTGCATGCCTCTTTCATTTTGTCCTTTTCTTTTTGTCTTTCTTTTTATCAAGTAATCAGTACAATGTTAAATTGTTTACTAAAAGACTAAAGACAATTTGCATTGCAAAAAATTAAATCAGTGATGTGTTTTTGAAAGTATTTACTTTAAACTTCTTTTTAAATACCAAACTAATTATATTTCATAGGCTTAAGTACAAATCAAGTGTGCAATATCAGGGTACCATTTAATGGTGTATTTGTAGTGTGTGTCTGGTAATACATGTTGATACATTCCAAATCCTTTGCAAAATAATTATTGAGTTGTATTTGGGACATAAATAAAAAAAGTTTTGTTCTTCATTTTTGAATAGGATTGTCTGATCATAAGTACACTGCTTTTCACATGTAGCTGGTAGTATTCTTAATAAGAAATATGTATTTCTCAAATACATTCTACAGTGTCAAACAAACAAAATTTTGTAAAAAGAACTTACAGTGAGCTCTAGAATTTAGATGTGAAATCCAATGAAATTATTTAGTCTTCAGATTTAAATCACTGTTATTTTTCATTGTCTTTAGAGCTCCCTATCCTGAACATGACAGCCCACAGATTCTAGCTATTAAAAATGCCTGCTATAAACAGCATATTGATGATATTAGAACTTATTATATGAAGGAACATCAGAACTGGTGTGTGATTGATGCCAATTGTAGCAAATGGAGGGTCTGGAACACCATCATGCAGGAAGTTCAGGTGGCTGTTAAACAAGTCCAGATATACCTGGAAAGAAGAAAAGAAGGTAAAAGAAAAACAAAGTTTCCCAGAATATTTGTTTCTTTAAAAAGCTGCAGTGTACTATGTGCATGACAACTTTACCTTTCTTTGGATGAGGCCAATTCTTGGGCACACACATACCCCTAAATTCTTCAATCCCATCTGCAGAGATCTTGAAGAGATCTCTTGAAAAGAGTGGAGACAAAGCCAACTACAGGGCTTTCTGAGGCCATTGTCCAAAGAACAGGGTAACAGAAATCTGCTAAAGGAAGTCAGAGTCCTTGGCCATGTTAGATCCCATAACACTGGGTGGTAAATCACAAAGAGTACCCCAAAGGTGCAAGGGGAACTCTAACTTTCAGCTTCACTTTAGTGTTAGTGAAGGAAGAGGGAGGGAGAGGGAAGATGTTAACTTAAAATCTAGAAATAAGCTTAAATATGCCATCTGAGTTAATTTCTGTGCTTTGGGAAGAAGACCACTTTATTCTAAAATGGCACAGTTCCCACTTGACTTTTTGTGTCAGCAGTGGTCAGGATTAAATATGCCTTTCAAACATGTCTGTTAAACTATTTAACTAAAATTCCCTGAAGGGCATATATACTTCCTTATCCAACTTTTAGGTTTAACTTTTACAGCTCTGTGACTGCACCCATCTTAAAAATTTGAGTCATAATCAAAAATATTAAAATACACTTAACTTTTACACATCAAGCTCAAAAAAGCACAATTTTTAAGTAATTTGGGTTTGAGATTACATTTTATTCAAGATTTTGACTATATTTCCTCCAGATAGACCGTAGCATTTGCAAGATAGAGATGAATAAAGGGGAGGCTTTCATCACACCTTGTACTGTTTTTTATCAATGTAAAGAAATAAAATAATAGCTGAAATGTCCCTTAGTAACACAAAGGCGTGAAACAATAAATCATAAATAAGAACAGATTAATAAGCTGAGCATGCAGAGTAACCTGTATCGTTAATAATTATTATATTTCCTAAATGCTACACAAATGTTATTAAAATGAATTGGTAAAATGAGTTACAACTTCATTTTATTATCAAATTGCTGTTTTAGTTCTCATTATTTTCAAATTATGAATTACCTTCTAGACTGTAGCATTCCTGAATAGAATTGTTTGATGTTTCTATGTCTCTCATAAATAAAACATAATCACTAATTGCTTTCATTAACAGGAAAAGCAGCCAGCATTGCTAATTTATGTATCACTCCCAAGGAACTACAGGATCATTTGGGGGAGTGTGGACACTACTGTCCTGTCAGCCTTGCAGAGAAAGGTGAACTGATTGACTGCTCTTTAACCCCCTCACTGGAGTTTGCTGCAGAATTTCAAGGGCGCTATTACAGAATGGCTTCACAGAAAGAACTGGAAGTGCGTGTCAAAAAAACAGGTCAAAAAGGAGGGGATTATGGGAAGAGGGAACATTGTTGCTTAGATTCTTTGATGCCATACAGAAATAGGTAATGTGCAACTTGAATAAGACCACTGTTTTTAGCAAGCTTATGTTCTGCATACTTCTGCTATCAAATGTCTAGGCAGACAAAATACAGAACCAACACCATTAAACTAAAGCTTGTCTTACAAATTGTCACAGATCAAACATTCATTTGAAAACAATAACTTTCTCCTTTCTGTATCTGTTGTGGGGAGACTGGGTTAGAAAGTGGCTTATGATAGCAGTAGGTAGTGATGGATGATGGGTGGATAGTGATACTTCAGCTGAGAGAGTAGGTTGGAAAAGAGATTACCCAAGAGCAATAGCAGAAAAATCTGGTATCTAAATTGTGGGAGCCAGTCCTCTGGAGTTTGACTAACAGTCCTACAGTGCGTCTTTCATGATAAAAACATTTCTTTTTCTACAGAAATTCCTGAGCAGACCAGAGGTTTATGTATTGTCACTGTCATTTCACCCTCTCCCACCGCCGCATATGCTACCAAAGAAACTGACTGCAGCAGAAGTGCAGGCCTTATTCCCCAGGAAGGCTGAAATGCAGGGATACTGTCCAGTCACTTACCTAGATGGAAAACAGAGGTATATCACTAGAGTTTATATAATCTGAATTACAGACTATAATTAATGCATTATATTAATGCATTAATGAAGAAATATTTTCAAAGTACTTTTTAATGCTGTTCAAGGTTTTGACAGGAAAAGTGATTACAATTCTCTATATTGCACCTGTAGCTTTGGAAATCAAAGTAAAATTGCCTTTTAATACTTACATGGCTACAGATTCTACAAGAATCTGTGCTGGCGTGGTGTCTTTTATGATGAAGATTGTCAGATATAGTTTGAATTCTCGCTATCATAAGCCTTCAAGGGTTCAAAGAAATCTCATAAATTCCTAGTAGATGCAAAACTAGCCATTATGATTTTTGTAAGAGATCCATAAAGTTCCACCATAAAGATTTCCTCAGTGTGCAAGAATTTCTCATCAGAGGAGAACCGTAATAGCCTATTCTATGTTATCCCTTTCTAATCTCCTGAACAACCATAATTGGCATTTTAAATGGAGGAGCTCTAAAGAAGCACTATAAAAGTTCCTTAATAACCAGACTTTGAGGCAGAGACACTATCCGATTTTGAACCTTGTAACTGTCAGTCAGGTAGTCAAAACTTGGATGATCCAATTGCTATTTTTTTTGTAGTTGCTATACTTGCTAAATTACCAGAAGGCCACCAGTAGCTCAAGAATATACACCCCACAAATTTTCTGTGAATTCTTGCTCCTTCTCTTCAGATATGAAGCTTTGGTGCCTGGCAACATCGAGTATGCAGCAAAGTACCAAGACAAGGTATATATTTTTGAAAGTGAAGAAAAACTTCAAAAGTTTATGAGGTGAATACACTAACTGCATTTTAATCTTCAATCATGTCACTGTTGTATACATCTTAAAAGTGCTTACTTTTTCATCTGGCTAGGTTACCAGAGAAGTACTGGAATCTGAAGCTTCCTCATAAACTCCCTCCAAAAAAAGAGCCAATACTACTAACTACACTTCCTTTGCCTGGATACCTTGAACAGGCCAGTGTTTGCTTTTCTATTTTAAAATATGATTTTGTGATATATAGCTTATCCCATTCAATTGTTTTAATTTTTTAATGCATTTAAGTCTTATGTTTATTAATGGGATTATATTTAATTGAAAATTTTGTAGTTACAATTGAGAGCATAATATAAGACTATCAGCAGGGGATAATAAGCTGCAGTATTATATGATAGATTTTATGACATTGTTTATGAGTACATTTTGGTTTGATTTTTAACACCAGCATAGACACAAGCTTACCTGGAAAAAAAATAAGAGTAGTTTGTTACACTTTGACACATGAATAAATAAAAAATTATTAATGGTCACAGCCCTCCCTATTTTATGCTAATTGGTTATCTTCTACTAGTCACCAACTTAGAGTATTGTCCTGTATTGTTAGATCTGTGTTACAATGAGATAAGGCATTGTGCAAGATTTCTGTACTGCTCTTTTAAAGCTGTTTTCTTTTTTTAGGGAGTAGCAACTTCTCTAATAAAAGCTCTGCATGAAGTCGGTAGCCTTAAGCCAAAGTTTCCATTCCTAAGTGTGAAAGAAACTGCTCTACTTTTTGTCTCCTTCCATCTAAAAGGTAGTGTATAAAATAGCATGCTATAAAAATAGCTAATTGTATAAATGACATAAGTCTCTGATATAATATAGATAGCCAATTAGTGTACATATTTGCTATTTTTTGTAATTTCTGTTTGGGTTTTTTTAAGCAGGCGACATCACTTGCAGGTAATAATCTTTAATAGTTTGCAATCAGCTTAACTATTGCCAGATTTCTCGATTTTTGATATAGCTCTGCTGTAGCTTTGGAGTGGTTTCCAGCACTGCTGGAGATTTCTGGAACATGACTGACATTTCTTTTCACCCATCACTTTTGTCTTTTATAAGCCAACCTGTCCATTGGGTGAACTTCACCTGGCCTTTTGTATTTTACCTTTTCACTTAATTCTTTTAGATAATACCAATCTTAATTTTATTTTTTCGAAGCTCTTCACATCCTTTGTTACCTGATGTAGTTTCCAGAGCCCTCCAGAATTTTCTTGAACTATCACAGATTTTTTTGCTAGCATAGCTTTGTTAAAGAAGACCATTGAACAGGGCAGGCACATGGTAAGGCCCTGCATAAATGTACAGTTCCTAAGCCACCAAACTGCTTTCATACTGTAGTTTGCTTCATTGACAAAGGCTGTTTTCATTCTATTGTTAGCATGGTTTTGCTAACATAAGGATGCTCATGCTAGGAATGTTTTGCTCATATATTACAACATTAGATGATCATTATTAGTAGTGGGTGATGAACCAGAAGGGTTATGCATGTGCAGAAATCTCTTCTCCTCATGCACTGCCAAATGGTTTGACCATAGGAATTCAGGAAAACAAGTTATCTTCTTCTGGCACTAGGTAGGACTGCTTCCAGCTTTCAGATATAGCATTCCTGTACACTGAGAAATCACTTGAATGTGAGGAAGAACTTCTTTCATGTGCTAGTAACCAAACACTGGGACAGATTGCCCAGAGAAGCTGTGGAGTCTTCATCAGTGGAAATATTCAAGAGCCATATGAACACAATCCTGTATCATGTGCTCTGGGATGACCTTGCTTGAGCAGGGAGGTTAGCCAGATGACCTGCTGTGGTCCTTTCCAGCCTGACCCATCCTGTGATTCTGTTACTTCTTGCAAATACAGCATTATTTATTACTGGGCATCTCTTCAGAGTAGTCACGCCAATCTAGACCAAAATTTTGATCAAAGTGCTTAAAGTCATGGTCCCCTGGAAATTTATTTCATCCTATTTCTATGTGAAGTTTAACCTTCACATCTTCAATTAACATAATTCTCTAATCTCACATTTAAATAGAGGACAAGAAGCAGGATTTAGTTGCTCCTTCAGCTTCTCTCACAACACTGGATTGATTTCAGTATCTGAGAAGGTACTGGTGATCAGCCATAACCACAGAGGGATTTGCTCCTGAAAAGAGAGTAGTAAACCATAGAGTAGTAAACCACTAGAGTGACTGAGTGTCCTTCAAGTTAGACTCCTGTAAGGGCTGTATTTAGAGCTCTGCTTGAAAAATCTCTCAGAAACTGTAGCTATCTACAAGTTTAAAGCTAGTGGGCTGAAGTGTCTTACAGCATAGTTCTTCATCCTGTCCAGTTTTTGTAATGAAATATAAAATACTATCCATAAGAAAAAATAATGGTTATGATTTGGCTCACTTCTTCCCCTTTGCCTCAGGGTAACAATTAAAATAATAAACTGCACTCTGAGGACTGGCACTCAATACTAATGTATGCCAAAATAGGGCTTAGGGCAGAGAGAAACTTTCCTTCTTCCTCCAAACTCAGCTCTTCATAGAATCATGGAATCACAGAATATGCTGAGTTGGAAGGGACCCACAATGATCTCTGAGTCCAACTCCTGGCACTGCACAGGACCATCCCCAAGGGTCACCCTGTCCTGGAGAGCACTGTCCAAATGCTTCTTGAACTCTGTCAGGCTTGCTGCTGTGACCACTTCCCCGGGGAGCTTGTTCCAGTACCCAAACACTGTGGGCGATCAACCCAGTGAAGAACCTTTTCCTGATATCCAGCGTAATCCTCCCCTGGCACAATTTCAGGCCATTCCCTTGTGTCCTGTCACTGGGCACCACAGAGAAGAGAGATTAGTGTCTACCCTTTCTCTTCCCTTCACGAAGATGTTAAAGACTGCAGTGAGGTCTCCCTCTGTCTCCTCCAGGCTGAACAGACCAAATGACCTCAGCTGCTCCTCACAGAGCATCCCCTCAAGACCCTTCATCATCTTTGTTGCCCTCATTTGGACCCTCTCTAACAGTTCAATGTCTTTCTTATATTGTGGCACCCAAAACTGTCCCCAGAACTCGAGGTGAGGCCACTCTAGCTCAGAGCAGAGCAGGACAATCCCCTCCCTTGCCCGGCTGGTGATGCTGTGTTTGATGCCCCCCAGGACACCACTGGCCCTCCTGGCTGCCAGGGCACTGCTGATTCACGTTCCACTTGCCATCGACCAGGACCCCCAGGTCCCTTCCTCCTTTCCAGCCTCTCATTCCGCAGTCTATCCGTGTATCCAGGGCTGTCCCATCCCAGGTGCAGAATATGGCACTTTGCCTCATTTAACTCCATATGGTTGGTGATTGCCCAGTCCTCTCATTTGTCAAGGTCTCTCTGCTGGGATTCCCTGCCCTCAGAGGAGTCAACAGCTCCTCACAGTTTTTTATCTGTGACCTTCCAGTCCTTCAAGTCATTTATGAAGATGTTGAAGAGCACAGGGCTGAGGATGGAGCCCTGTGGGAAACCCATCAGTGACAGGTCACCAGTCTGGTGTCACCCTATTCCCTATAACCCATTTTGCCTAACTGGTGAGCCAGTTGCTCACCCATGGCAGGATGTGTTTATCCAGCTGTGTGCCTGACATTTTGTCCAGAAGGACACTGTGAAAGTATTGAAAGCTTTACTGAAATTAAAAAAGATTACATCAACTAGCATCCCTTGATCAACTAGGTGGATTATTACCTTGTCATACAAGGAAGTCAGGTTTGATTAGCAGGACTTTTCCCTCATGAAGTCATGTTTGTCACAGTCCTGCTTATCAAACCTGACTTATGGGCAAACCATTTAGGTAATAGTACACCTGTGCCAAGGACACAGTGGTCCAGTGCCAGCCATGCCAAACCCGGGCTATCCCCAGGATGTGCCACTTCAGGTTTTGTGCCACACTCCTCAGATTTGTCACTGCCTGGAGTTTCATCAGTATCTCACTGTCTGAAAAATGGGAAGTTGACACCAGCTGGACATGTTTGTTGTGTCTTCCTTTACAGAAGTCCGATCTTTCTGATTATCATGACCCTTTGGAGTCAGGAACTTTCTGAAATACCACACTTATCTTTTTGACTTGGCACCAACAGTCAAGGTGTTTATCTGTACCATGGATAATGCTAACAGAGGTCCCTTTGAAAATTCCTGTAATGTAATTCCACAAAGTTTATAGGGGACACTAACATGCTGCTTAAATTCTTGCAGCACACAACCCCCGGAGCTCGGAGCCAGTGCGGCAGATGTACAGGAAGAAGCTGTTGCAGTTCATGGAGCACTGCCAACTCATCCCCTACCTGGGGACTGCCATGATGGGCCCATATAAGGAGCCAAAAGATCGGCCCTTTGGCCTTGATGACAGGCTGCAGACTTTTCTTTCCCTGAAAGGCACACGCCCCACTTTTGTGTGAACCCTGTATTTCCATGGATCAACACATGGAGTGTTGCCATCAGGCACCGGCACGGCTGCCACATGGCCCGCGAACGTCACACATTCTCAGGCCAGTTTTTTAACCATGACAACTTAGAAATAAAATCTTTTGTCTGAAGTTGAGATATAAAGCTACTAGAGAGTGTCCAAATGAAGGCTATGACAGTAGTGAAGGGCCTTGAGGGGAAGCCATGTGAGGAGCAGGTGAGGTCATTTGGTCTGTGCAGCTTGGAGGAGATGGAGGAGAGACCTCATGGCAGCCTACAACTTCCTCGTGAGGGGAAGAGGAGGGGCAGACACTGATCTCATCTCTGTGGTGCCCAGTGACAGGACCCGAGGGAATGGCCTGAGGTTGTGCCAGGGGCGGATTAGTTTAAGTATTAGGAAAAGGTTTTCACCCAGAGAGCGGTTGGGCACTGGCACAGGTTCCCCAGGGAAGTGGTCATAGCACCAAGCCTGACAGAGCCCAAGAAGCACTTGCCAACGCTCTCTGGTACACGGAGTGAGTCTGGGGGCTGTCCTGGGCAGGGCCGGGAGCTGGAGCCGGATGATCCATGCGGGCCCCTTCCCGCCCAGGCCGTTCGGCGATGCCGCGGCTCCAAGTTCCGCCCGCGGTACGCTCCTTGCGGCAGCGCAGGCGCGGTGCCAGCCCGGCCCGGAAGCGCAGCGGCGGCGGCGAGCGGTGAGTGCCGGGGCCGGGCGGGCGGCGAGCGGTGAGTGCCGGGGCCGGGCGGGCGGGAGGCGAGCGGTGAGTGC
>VZTB01015816.1:49171-79285 GCA_013397245.1 Thryothorus ludovicianus
CCGGGCCGGGTGCGCCGGGACCGCGGCTCTGGCGGGGCAGCGCCCGCTCCCCGCTCCGGCCCCACGAGGAACGGGCGGCCTTCCCTCGAGGGGCGGCCCCAAGGGCTCTCACGGTGCGCGGGGGGCGGCGACCCGCACGGTGTCCTTGGCCGTGCCCGTGTCGAGGCCCAGCCCCGGGCTGTGTGCTGCCCCCCAGGGTCACCTCCTGGGAGCTCCTGAGCCCTTCCAGGGCTGGGCCGGAGTCTGCATCCGAACGCGCTGCCGGCAGCGCGGGGCCTTCTGCTGGAGTACAGCCTCGCTCTATAATTTTTAGGGAAGGCGGGTAGTTTGGATTCTGCAGTCAAAATAGTAGTGCTGTGACCTCCTGGTTAAACACCGAAGTCCTTCGTGTGATCAGAAGTCACAAAACACCCACTACCCTTTCTGGAACCTTGTGGATGTTAGGGGATGCCTGCAGGCAGAGTTGGCAGCAGCCGTCCAGGAATTCTTGTAATGCACGATAAGGCAGACTGGGTCACACCTGCAGTGTGCTTTGAGGTGCTCTAGCAACCAACATCAGGCTCACAGGCTCCGGAAATTAAAACTTCTAGATAAAACAGTTTTACTCCGCTGTGAACCTTTGGGCTAAAGAATCCCTTTTTCACCAGTTCAGTAGCACTTAGGTGTCATCTGTAGGTAGTGCCTGGTTTTTCATGGAGCATTTGTTCAGGTGATTGAAACTGTAACAATAACTAAATAGAGATATGTAAATTTATATGTGTTTAATATGTAATTTGTATAAATTAGGATATAACGGCTAATCTGTTTTATCTTTGGTTTAGCTGAGCTTTGTAAATAGGACATTTTGGGCATATCTCTTCCATAATATTTGGTGGATTCTTCTGAAATTGCTGTATTTCTTTTGTTTGTTACTAATTTTTGTAAATTTCCTATCAAAGCTTGGCAAGTCAAATTGATCATTAATAGATACCTTAATGAGCCTTATATTAGGCAGAACCCTTCAAAATACTGCTGTTTCTGTGTTTGCATTGCCTACCTTCTTAGGCTAATGCTTAGTAAAGTTAAAAGTGTTAAAATATTAAAAAAGTGAAAGTCTTAAAAAAGATAAATTTTCAGGCTGAATGAGGGTAAAAGAAGTCATGAAGTCTAGCCGTCTTGATACCAGTGAAATTTTATCACAGAATCACAAGTTTGGAAGAGACCTTCAAGATCGTCCAGTCCATGCCCTAACACCTCAACTAAACCATGGCATCATCTATTACAGGATTTCCTAGCCTTGTCCCTAAATTGCACTGATCAAACTGCAGTTGACCTTTTTGTTTCCAGTGTGGTGGGTTGGTGCTGGCTGGACACCAGTGCCCACCGGAGCCACTCCATCACTCCCCTCTCAGGTGAACAGGAGACAGAGAATATAATAGAAACTCGTGGGTTGAGATAAGGACAGAGAGAGATCACACACCAGTTTTCAGCACAGGCAAAACAGACTTGACTTGAGGAAATTCATTTAATGTCAATGGGATCACTGTCAGATAATGAATAAACCCAAATCTTTAAACAGCTCACCCCACCTCTCCCTTCTTTCCAGGCTCAGCTTTAGCCCCAGTTTTCTCTGTCTCTTACCTCCAGCAGTGCAGGGTGATGGAGAATGGGGGCTGCAGTCAGTTCATTGCACATTCTCGTTGATTCTCCTTTGACTCCTCACACTCTTTGCCTGCTTCAGTGTGGGGTCTCTCCCACGGGAAGCAGTCCTTCTTCCAAGAACTGCTTTAGCCTCAGTCCTTCCCAGGGGCTGCAGTTCTTCACAGAGTGCTCCAGCTTGGATCCCTTCCACAAGTGCAGTCCTTGAGGAACAGTCTGCTCCAGCCTGGGTCTGCCATGGGGTCACGAGTCCTTCCAGCAGCCCCATTTCAGTGTGGGCTCCTCTCTCCACGGGTCCATAGGTCCTGCTGGGAGCCTGCTCCAGCACAGCCTTCCCACAGGCTCCCAGCCTCTTTCAGGCATCCACCTGCTCTGGTGTGGGCTCCTCCAGGGGCTGCAGGTGGGTCTGTGCTCCACCATGGACCTCCCTGGGCTGCAGGGGCACAGCTGCCTCACCGTGGGCTGCACCAGGGGCTGTGGGGGAGTCTGCTCTGGCACCTGGAGCACCTCCTGCTCCTCCTTCTCTGCTGACCTTGGTGTCTGCAGGGCTGCTGTTCCCACATATTCTCACTCCTCTCTCCAGCTGCAGTTGTGCATGTCTCTTTCCCCCTTATTAAATCTGTCATCCCAGAGGTGATACCACCATCAGCTGATGGGCTCAGCCTTGACCAGCAGTGGGTCTATCTTGGAGCCAGCTGGTGTTGGCTCTGTGAGACATGGGGGAAGCTTCTGGCAGCTTTTCACAGAAGCCACCCCTGTGGCTGCCTCACTACCAAAACCTTGCCGTGCAAAGCTGCTCCTGTACTAAGGAGCTGTGACCAAGGCGTTGTTTCTGTCTGATGATTTTAGCTTCAGAACCTAAGGTAGCAATACTTTTACATAATAAAGAGTTCACAGTACATCAGCCATAAAGATTATAGGCAGTAATTCTGATCTAAAAAACTATATGTAGCCTTTTCATAGAATTTAAAAATACTTTTTGAAGAAATTCTATGACAGCAATAGTGCTGATTTTTCAAAAGTTCGGAGGATTCAGAATTGCTTCAGAAACTCTGTTACTGGTATAACAAATGGTACTTAGGACTTAAAATGCCGACTGTTAAAATAATTCTTTACTAAAGCTAATCTGTTTTTCTAGGCACCACCTTTAATATTCATAATTAAAATGGCAAAAACAACTGATCCTACTGAGAAACTGATCATCTACTCCAAAGCTCACAAAGATACCATTCTAGCTAATTTTGAGGAGCAAAGAAAAAAGGATTTTCTTTGTGACATTACTCTGATAGTGGAGAATGTGCAATTCAGAGCCCATAAAGCTTTGCTGGCTGCCAGCAGTGAATACTTCTCAATGATGTTTGTAAATGAGGCTGAAAGAGAGCAGTCAGTTTACATATTGGAGGGAATGGCTGCAGACACCTTTGGAGTTCTCCTAGAATTTATCTACACTGGTTGCCTCTGCGCCAGTGAGAAAAGCACAGAACAAATCCTGGCTACTGCACAGCTGCTGAAAGTGACTGACTTGGTATGGGCCTGTACAGACTACCTGGAAAGCCACAGCCCAGGCATTGCATTGCCAGCTCCAGCTGACAGTGGAGCTTCTGGTACTGCAGGTGACAGGAAAAATGATCATCCACCAAAGCGAAAACGGGGACGGCCAAGGAAAATCAAGGTTGTCCAAGAAGAAGAAGAGCAAGAAGAATTAGCAGCAAATTTCGCTGAAGATGGGCAGCTGAGAGAGAACAACTCCATGCAAAATGAGCAAAATTATATGAAAAAAGAGATTGAAGTAGAAGAAACAGTTGCCAGTGAACAGGCTTCAGTGAGGAAAGATGGAGAAGAAACTGAACCTGCTTGTGGCTCAGAGGCTGCTGTTGATCTATTAGCTGAGAAAGATGAAAACTATGATCCCAAATCTGAAGGAATACAGAGCACTCAGAGCCGTTACAGCAAACGTAAAATAAGGAGATCAATCAAGCTAAAAGATTATAAACTTCTTGGGGACGAGGATGAGAAAGGACTGGCAAAGAGAACTGATGGAAAAAGAAAACGTGCGGGTTCTGAAGCTCGCTGTAAAGACTGCGGCAAAGTATTTAAGTATAATCACTTCTTGGCTATTCACCAGCGAAGCCATACAGGTAGGCCTTCAGAGACTGCTGCTTTTGGGTTGGTTTAATGATGTTGCCAAATGCAAATGGCTGTTGCAAAGTGACTACAGCAAGAATATCCAAAATAGCATGCTGATCCACATTATGGTGTGTTCTGTGTTTGCTGTTTTATTCTTTGTCAGCAGATCTCAGAACCTTTTTGCCTCACCTAGATTTCAGTATGATTAATCATTTCATTGTTTGAGGACTGAATTATATGGCAATAGCTAAAGAATTATTTTATTCCTGTGTGAAGCTTGTCTCTCTACCACTAATCAAGACTAATTTTTTCCGTAGCTACAACATTGCAGTGCATCTCACTATCAGCTTAGAATATCTAGAGAGAAATGATACATCTATGCCTAAAAATGTCATCTTTTGCTTTCAGGGGAGCGTCCTTTTAGATGCAGTGAGTGTGGCAAAGGCTTTTCCCAGAAGCACTCTCTCCATGTCCATGAGCGGATTCACACCGGCGAACGGCCGTACACGTGCACCATTTGCAGTAAGGCTCTGACAACAAAGCATTCTCTTCTGGAGCACATGAGCCTACATTCAGGTAAAAATATTTCAAGGCAAATGTAGCTCTCTGCTGCAAGAATTTGCCTTTCTGAAAAAAATGTACTTCTGATGCACCTTGTGTGTGCTGGTGTCACATTCCACTGAGGGAAAATGGTTGATCAGAAAAGAAATAATGTCAAACGAGACAAACATTGTATCTGAGAACTGTTTATTGGTAATGAAAAAACAAAATGAAAAGGAGTTATCCTACTAGAGAGAGCTAGAAAAGGCAGAGTAAGAGGAAGAAAAATGGGAAAGGAATAGAGGGAGAGAGAGGGGAGGCAGAGTAAAAGAGGGCTTTACCACCAGAGGTCAGGGAGTGCCATCGATGTCCTCAAGGTGGGGGCTGTGCACTCTGCCTGCCTGTGCACGGCTCCTGTGGTGGCTGGCAGTGGGACACGAGGTGAAGGGTGCTCAGGCAGGAGGTCCAGAGCCCTGGACCAGAACCCTGGACATGGTCATGGCAAGGATCACAGCAGTGGGCTGGCTCAGAAGTGGCTGGGGTTGGATGCAGGGGCCTCAGGCAGGGACGCTGGGACAAAGGCAGGGAATTGGTCAGGGACACAGGGAGGCAGGACAGACACGAGGGTGAGCAAGAGCCAGTGAGGGCAGGAGAGCCAAAAGGCAGGCTGGGACCAGGGCAAAAAGCATAAGACTCAAACAGCCCCAACTCAAAAACAAGTTTCAAAAAGCCCCTCGAATTACCAAGCCTCAAAAGCAAAAACAGCCTCAGAAAAAGCCTCGAGCCAAAAGCCCAACTCAAAAAGCAAGTTCAAAAAACCCTAGGGCTTGGGACAGAGTTACTTTTCATGCCCCCAGCTCCTCCCAAAGTCTGCCTGCTGACAGGAGACCATGGGCCCATTGATAGACACCTTTTGCCATCTGGCTGGAGAGTGTCTCTAGGGTACAGTGTCTTCAGTGTTCCCCTGCTGACTGCCTGTCCCATGCCAGACATGAAATGGTGGCCAGGCAAAGTGCCCCCACCGACAAGGCTTTGCTCCATCATTCTGACTGCCTCCTGGACATGGCACACGTGCAACCCTTCCCCACAGGCCTCTGACAGCCATTGTTGGGGCAAATCAAAACTGAATTGGCTCCTCACAGCTGGCTTGTCTATTTTATTTGTTTCCTTGCATTTGTTTTGGACATGGCTTATATTTTAATAGGTGATTTTCTTTATAGGGCAGAAGGCTTTTACCTGTGATCAGTGTGGAAAATACTTCAGCCAAAAGAGACAGCTCAAGAGCCACTACCGACTACACAGAGGTATAAGTTTGGGATGATGATCTGGCTTACATTCCATGCTGATTTGTCTTCCTAAAGATTGACTTAGGCTGAAAGTTCTTCCTCAGTGATGTGTTTAGTCCCTGCTACCTTGATGTACCCTGTCTCGGTATAACAGTGGGTAGAGTGAAAAAGAAATAATGGTGTATAGTAAGTGGAATGTGTAGAAAAATACTAATTTGAGGAAGCCTCTTGTGATGATTAAAAATAAGTTACATTGTATTTGACATACAGCTTGATTATTTTAGCCCTGCTGTCCATGCTACATAGAAGCTGGGAATTGTATAAACAATTGTGTCTGCTGGCTGGTGTGCAAATTGCATTGTAGTTGCCCACTACTTTGGACTAGTAAGGGCATACAAGCTTTAGGAAGTGTTCTTCTCACTTCTGGGACTGGATAGAGGTACACACTGGATAGAGGAAGTGGTGGAGAAAATCAGAATTTACAATGCTTCATGAGAAGATTTTTTTGGGCAGGACTAGGTGTCAGTCCCCTCTTTTCCTGTGATAATACTGAATTGAGAAATAGGAGTGTGACAGTTAAGATAGGGAGGAAGCAGTGAATCACCTTCTGTTTTATCTCTATATTATATCAAAGTGGTTATTTTACAGGAAAGTGCTTTAACAAAGATCCCTGAAGAGATACAGGGGATCACTTATGCACTGACACTTTTTTTGTTATTGCGACAAGGCCGTTCACTGCCGGAATGTAACCAGTGTCATCGCAAATTCATGGATACAGCTCAGCTAAAGAAACATCTAAGAACACATACAGGTAATTTTGTACCTTGGATTTTGTGGGGTTTGTGATTTGTTTTTTCTTGAAGTTACATGGACAAAACAATGTTAGGCAAATTATACCTGTCTCTGTGGAATGAACTTCTGCTCCACTTGTGCGTGATGATGCCTGTGTTGCTAACCTGTAAGTTTTGTATCAAGAATGCATGAGCACAAAAAAGCTTGTGTTACAGCAGCACAGAAGCAGTGCCTATTGCAGGAAGAGGGCTTTTTTCCCCAGTTTATAAAATCTGCTGCAGAAAATACCAGTTAGGTTTCCTGTGATAGAATCCTGGAGTGAGAATTCAGTTTGTCAGGAGAGTTGTATCCAGCATGCATTGGGCTTGCAGTGAGCTGACAAGTAGCAAAAGTGTGTGTCCTAAATGAGTTGGGGCACCTCTGTCTGTGAGGGATGGGTGCTTACAAAAAGTGCTGTGACCAGAAAAATAATTATTTCCATTTAGCTTTTACTGCACTGTAATAAACCAGATGTTGAGAGGAGATGGGCTGGGAGGGATGATTTAATGCAAGTGCGTCAGAGGGTGTTTTAAGAGATTTAGAGGGCAAGCTGATAATGAATCACTGGATAACAGATAAAAATGTTGATCTATCCTCTCATAATAACAAGGCATAAACTTCATAAAATACTTTCCTTTGAAGGGTAAGTTCATAAAGAGACATGAATAGTTTTGTCTTTTAAAGTAACTAGAAACAGTGGCCATTGTTTTCTCACAAAATGAAATTATTCTTAAGCGTGTCACTTGCAGTTGTAATACATAACTCAGTCTCAAGCATACTTTATCTCATACATTTCCTCCTCTTTTCTAAGTGAAAAAGATTTAAATTTTCTGAGATGTTATAAGGTCAAAATTTGTGCTTCTGGGAGTTTTTGGTTATCCAGAATAGTGTTAGCATGTAATACTTACATAATTTTGTATTGAGGAGAACACAGTGTTGACACACGCAAGAGTTCTGTATCTGAAGCTGATACAGCCCTCTAAATGTAGTGGGAAATAAGTTTGGAGTGGGAAATGAGAAGAGGAAGCTTACTAGCAAGGTAAGTTGCAAAAATATATGAGCTAAGCTGATTTTTAGCAGAAAATGGCTTACAATATATTTTGCTACTAGAAAAGACCGGCAAAATACCAGTACTAATTAAGTAGAAATAATAATTGATCTATTCCATCTCAAGAGCAGAGTAAAATTCCAAGGCATTTGGGGGACAAGTGTTGACATAGATACAACTGTTCTCCTTTGGCAGCAGTTTGGTCACACTGTGTCATAGTAATACAGTCTACTTGGGAAATTACTCATATTTTCAGTAGGAAGCTGGGACTGGATGACCAGAGGTCCCTTCTGACGAATATTTCTTGTTCTCTCATCCTTTATCCATGCCCTCCAAAGCCACATGAAAGCTGGTAAGCATTGCAGTTCTATGCTAAATGGGAAGCTTCCTTGGAAACTGGCTGCTGCCCAGTCCCTGGGTTTGGTGTGCTTTGATGGTGTGAATTACCACAGTGCTGATCTGGATTCTTGTGTCTGGTGTCTTAAAGAACCTCAGTGCTGCAAGGATTTGTTATGGTTTGAATTAGGATTTGCTTTGGTTGGGTAGTATCTGTTTCTTGTGAACCTTCTTATAATTTAATTTGACCTCTCTGCTTCTACTCAATTAGACATCAGAATTCCAAATGCTATAAAAAATTCCCCCCAACAAATAAACAAAAAATCCCCAGCAAACACATATTTTATTTAACTCATGATAATTTTTTTTTGAACTAGTGTTCCCAGAATATCATAGGCCTAGTGTAATGGAGCCTTATAGAAAGCCAAGCAAGTTGTTAAGATAATAAATTCGTTTTCCAGGTTTGGAAGTTTGGGCTTACTCATCTGCATGGTGCTGCACGTGAACCTACCATTAATGCCAGGGTTCAGGGACAGCCTTTTTCAAAGTGTTTCTGTTCCATGTGGAACACCCACATCTGTGCCATAGGTACAGCTTTTTGTTGCTTTGGGGGCTTGGATCACCTAATTCTTCATCTTCAAATGGGAGAATACATTTAAAATACTTTACCCTCATTTTTACTAGTGAGTTTATTCAGTTTTGGATATCTGCTGACCCATGGCAGAAGTGTGAAGAGCCAACAGTGCACACTTGATATTGTGTATGGTAAAATGCAAAATGTTTTTAATGTGCTGATGAAAAGTGCTGTTTAAAAAGGGGAGTTATATTTCTTCTTTTGATAGGTGAGAAGCTCTTCACTTGTGAGATTTGTGGCAAATCATTTACAGCTAAAAGTTCACTTCAGACTCACATTAGAATTCACAGGTAAAATATGTCTTATTTTCATCACATTCTTTAAAAATATAAGTTCTAGTTTTATAACTTGTATGTAGTGCTTGTTTAATTATAGAATGGTCAGGACTTGTTTGTATTTTGAATGAGTGTTAAAAACTTAGTATTTTTGTTTATTCTCTATAAGGAAAAAATTGGTAGTGGAAAGTACTGAAGTCCTAAATACTCATGTGCCAAGATATTTTAAGAGTCTTCTTTGGTGTTTTGTGTCTGTTCACTGACAATGTACTTACTGCTATACTATTTTTGTGAATTTTTTCCTGTAAGTTTTGTTTGACAGCAGAACTGTAGCCATAGCGTATCAAGGTTGTTGGAGCATTGTCCTGTTACCCTGTGAGCTATTCTGTCTCTTTAGTAGCATTAGTTGTCTTTTAGTCCTGTCAGTGCAATGCATTGCATAAAGAAAGTTTGATTTTAAATCACTGGAGAACTCTGGTCTAAGAAAATATTTCCAGTAAAATTGGTTGTCCTTTTGACACAGGCAGCAAGCTAGGATTTGGACACTTCGCCCACACTGTTAATGAATGTTCTTAAAATGGTCAGTGCTTAGAATTGTGCAAAGTTGTCGCATTCTTGTCAAGGTCTGGCAGCATGGTGCTTGTACCTCTGGTTTTATGAGAGGAAGGCAGTTATATCTGTAGCTCTGGAGTATATACTAATTTTACAGTTTGTGAAGTCAAGTAGAAATAATCAGGAGGTCAAATAGAGGAGGTTTTTAATGACATTACCCTTTATGTACTTACAATTTAGAAAATGTAATCCATCAGTATTTTATTACAGAATAAGTTTCAGAAAGCAGCATTGTCAAAGTGGATATTTTAATGAGATCTTTAAAAAATTTTCTTTTGCAGAGGAGAAAAGCCATATTCTTGTGATATATGTGGAAAATCCTTCTCTGATTCCAGTGCTAAGAGAAGACACTGTATCTTACACACAGGCCAAAAGCCTTTTGCCTGCCCAGAATGTTGTTTGCAGTTTGCTCGTCTGGACAACCTGAAGTCTCATTTGAAAATTCACAACAGGGAAAAGCAGTTTCAGGAAGCCAGCGCCGCCCCGAGCACCGACACTCCTCCGGAAGAAGTGAGAAACGTTCTCCAGCTGCAGCAGTACCAACTTGCCACCTCGGGAGGGCAGGAAATTCAGCTGCTGGTTACAGATGCAGTGCACAACATCAACTTCATGCCCAGCCACAATCAAGGCATCAGCATTGTGACTGCAGAAAACACCCCTGGCGTGACGACGGAGCAGGCTGCGAACCTCGTGCTCCTTGCGCAGCCACCACAGCAGCTGCAAAACTTGTTGCTTTCAGCTCAGCAGGAGCAAGCAGAACAAATCCAAAGTATGGATGTGATTGCAAACCAAATAGAGGATGCCCAACCTGAACAAATGCATGTCATCACTCTTTCCAAGGAAGCACTAGAACAGCTCCATGCTCATCAAGGACAAAATTAACAAATCCACTTGGCGGGATCTTCGCATCCAGCTCAGCACGTGCAGCTGACTCAGGAATCAAGTCAGCAGTCTCAGTCTAGCCACGAAACGGTTCCTTCCCATCCAGTCAGTGAAGAACAGAATCAAAGGGTGCTTGTTTCCAAATCCCATCAGCAGTCTCTGTCAGTAAATGAGTCATCTCATGAGCATCCTATCCAAGGACAGGCTTTCTGAAATGCTTGTTTGTCAGCAGAGGGCTAGGCCAGAGAATGCTCCTCTCCAGGCAAGGATTACATGTGTCACCTTTTTTTTTTTTTTGCAGCATAAGCTATTCAGATGTCGATGGCCGGTCCAGCGTGGCTTCAAAGAGCCGTGACGCGTCAGGGAGCTGCCCTGCAGGCGAACGGGAGTGCCTGGGCAGAGTCCTTAGAGCAGCGAGCTCTGGGAAACGCAGCTTCAGCCAGCTCGGCTGATTTGAGTAAAGAGGAGAGGAGGCCTTTTGCCCGTGTAGTTCCAGCCCAAGTTTATTGTCGCCAAAGGGGTCAGGACAAAAGCCCTCGAGCACAGTCACGCCGGGGGTTTTATAGGGAGATACCCTGGCATGCCCAGGGGGTCCCAACACAGGGCATGCTGGGATGAGGGGAGGGGACCGACTGAATGGAAGACAGGACCTTGATATAAAGGTATATAAAAATTCACCCCAGAATCCACGCCACAACATTCAGAGATGCATTTCTTGGTGATTTTGGATGGGTGACACAGTTTACTTACCCATATTTATTTTAGACTATTTTGTTTTTATGGATTGGTATTTCTTTACCATAATTAGTCCACACCTCATAAGCAATTAATGTGGGGTTTTGTGCCTACACCTCTGCCTCCTGAGGAATTATTTAGCCCTTATTTGCATTTCTGTGTGACTCTCCAGAGAAATTCGCCTTGCTGTATGTACTCCTTGGTGGGAGAACGTTTAGGATGTCTGCTGATCACAAAGTACCACTTCTCTGACAACCTGAACTACTGTCAAGCTTACGACAACAAGTACTTTTTGCAAAGCTAACCCTATATTTCTTATGTTTAATGAGCTTTCTCTCTGCAGGTTAATGTATAATTCTCTATGTAATCATTCCCTGAAGTGCATTATGAGTTACTGACTACCAAATTCATTTGGTTTGGGTTGAAACTGTTGCAGCCTTTAACTGGCCCTGAATCTTCCCTCCTGTTTACTGTGTGCTGTACACATTTTGCTCCTCAGAAATGTTTAAACCATTGCACTTGAATAGTGGCAATGAGATGTGATGGTTACACTGGAGAACTGAAACCCCTAAATTCTGCTCTGTTAGTTCTACCACTCACTCTCTGTGTGACTGTGGGCAAGGTAGTTGACCTCTGTGCCTTATTTCATCATCTAGTAAGTGGGGATAGTGTTCACACACTCTGCCAAGCACTTTGAAGAGCCCTTGATGTTGAAGGCGCTGTCTATTGAAGTGCAAAACTCCCTTCCTGACAGGATTCTGTCTAAGCTTAGGAGCCACTGTATATTTAAAGTGTTACTTTTTGTACTTTTGAGAGAAGAACGTAATCTTTAAAATATGTTAAGACTGGTAATTGTTCATGTGAGGATTCAAACAATGAAGAGTATTACTTCAGAGCATAAGAAGTTACATAAATGGGGCACATCACTTAAAGTTGTACAAGTATTTTTGTTGACTAAATTAGATGTGTACAGATTGTTTTCAATGACTGCTAACAAAAAAGATTTGATATCATAATAAAATGCCTTGCCAAAATACATGCTTTCTGTTTTCATGTTTGACTACTGGTAACACCTTTGCATGGTTGGACTGGTGTGTTAAAATCCAGATAAAATGCCACTGTTACTTAAAAGAACATGCTGAATTGTCACTTCAGATTTAAAATGTCATACTTGTGATTTACATTGATGCTTTATGTTATAACAAATGAAAAATTCTAAAAAACATGATGAATGTAAAAGCAAAATTATCCACTTTTTTTATAAAATGCCTTGTTCAAAGTCCAGACTACTTGGCCTGCTCCTGACTGCATGCTGCAGAAGTTTGGCTAAGTATCTCTGTGTCTTCAATGTACTGGATCACTTCTATATAAATAGCTCATGATAAAGGGAGACAGTAGCAGTAAGTTGAGGCCAAAAAAAAAAAAAAAGAAATCCAAAAAAGCAACAAGCTATCCCACAGCAAAAGTGTTTAGGCTTTTCACTTTTTCTCTCAGAATGGAGAAATAAAATTTGCATACTTTCTGCCACCAAAGTGAAACAGCATATTCTGCAGTTCTGCCTGAGAAGCTTGAAGTCTTGGTAAGAGCAGATAAATACAGTAAAGCCTGTTACAACACTTATGACAATCTTGCTGATTAATTGTATAAGCTTACAGTAAATATTCTGGCAGTTTCATCCTAAAACTTCTGCTTTTATCTAAAACATTGTACAGTGCAGCCAGACTACTGTCTGCTCATAAGTTTACTGGAACTTGCACAGAATTCATTGTCTGCCATATATTTATGAATCCTGAAATGTTTAAAAACAGGTTACAAGCTAAATTCTGAGGCTACCAGTAAAGGAACTGTTCAATGCTCTTTTTTGAACTTTGTTTTGTTCATTATGCAGTTATCCTTGCAGGATTCAGTTCCATGCTGCAGTTAAACACGGGACATCTCCACATAGTGATTTCTCAGTGCTTTCCCTGTAACTGAAAAACCTGAAGTTTGATGTTTGGAATTCTGTTTTGCTTTTCTGCAGATTAACAGTGAAGAAATGAGCTGCAATGAATAGCAGGGCAATGACTAATCTTTCACCCTGCATTACTTAAGCTGTCAGCACATATTGTAGCTTGCACTCAAGAAGCTGGCGTGGCTTCTCGTATCACAAATGTTGCTTTTTGGACACCATTTGCTTCCTTTCTTGTGAATGCATTTTTGTTAAAAGATGAAATGAATCCTTTCTCCGTGTGTGCATTTTTAAGGCTACAGCTGAAGTCTAGGATTGCTTTGAATTTGAAAGGAAGCCACTTCAGCTTTGTTTTTCACTCCAGCTGCCACTAATAACGATTTAGGAAAAAACCAAATCCTTTAGAAACTATGTTTCAGAACAGCTCTCTAAATATCTTTACTCCTTAGCCAGTAAACACCTTAACTTCTCTTTTTCTCACATAGATTAATCCTAGCAAATCCGTCTCGCTGCTTTCTATGTTAAAATGAGATTAAGGTTTTAGACGTAAATGCAGGGCAGTAAGAGGACTACAGAAAAATCTGGTTTTGTGAGCACTTAACACCATTGTGTACTTCCTCTGCTCAATTTGTAAGTTACTCAGTGTAGTTGAACTCTAATAGGATTTCACTTTTTTTTTTTTTCCCGAATGTAAGTTTATCAGATTCTGGCTTTTTCTGAAGATTTTGGTTGGTCCTCCAGGTGCAAGTTGAAACAAATCCCTGAGAGGTAGAGCAAACACAGTCTGGAGCCTGCATTTGCCTGTTGTGTGAGTAATTCCCCTGCTTGGCCTTGGCAATCCAGCATCTTGGGTTTGATAAATGAATAGCAGAATATTTATATAATATGGGTATTAGCAGAGTATTTATATAATATAGAATATTTAAATAATATTATTATTTATTTAACATGTAAAAGCAAATTACCCTGCCAGTAGGAAAAGAATGTGCTACTAGGGATTATACAGCAATTTCCTCTTGGTACCTAAGAGGAAAAGGAGAGGACTGTACCTCACCACAAACTCTTTCCAACTGGATGCCTATTCACAGGTTAAAATTAAGGACGTTGACCCTGGCATTGATCTTGCCAGTTGCTGAGGAAAGAATTTTGCTTTCATTTCTTTGTTTATAAAAGACTCGTTTCAGTGTTGTAGCTGGTTAGTCATCGTGATGAAGGTCATGGTTGGTGTTTGCTATCCTGGTGTGCTTGGATATGGGTTTTTTCAGGCTTTTTCCACTTCACCTTAACTGTAAAAGCTAGTATGGGATTCATTCCTAATCACCAACCCAGTGCCTGTGCGAGCACTGCAGCTGGGTACATTGCCTGTCTCCCCGTGTCCTCCAGCTGTGCAGCAGACTATGTTGCTGACAGTATCCAGTGCAAATATCCTTATCCCTGAGCTGGGAGTGCCTGGGAGGAGGCCAGTTTGCACAGCAGGCGTGTCCCTGAGCAGCCAAGGGTCCTTCCCGGGTACGCTTATCTTCACGTGGGCTGAAGTCC
Source organism: Thryothorus ludovicianus (assembly GCA_013397245.1). Taxonomy (NCBI): domain Eukaryota; kingdom Metazoa; phylum Chordata; class Aves; order Passeriformes; family Certhiidae; genus Thryothorus; species Thryothorus ludovicianus. The sequence goes on from VZTB01015816.1 coordinate 63,603, forward strand.
ATCTGTGCAGGCCTTTTTCCCAGTCCTGCTGTACTGCAGGTTCTCACCAAGAGCAGAGAAGGGAGAGGTAATGCCATACTCTCCAGAGCTTTGATTTCAGGACCTCTTTTACTTATTCAGTAGAGACTAATTAAAGAGTCTGTTTCTTGCAGAGTTGCAGGCCCATGAGCTACAACAGTTCTCTATTCTCTGGCTATCCCTTTTCAGATCCTCTGTAAAACACGGTGAACAATAAATGGTTTTCCACAACAGAGGGACTACTGATCATATCTGTCCCAAGCAATTCTTCCAAATGGAAAAACCTATCCAGGCATATTCTCAGCATCTCACTGTAGTATGCTTACTGCTCATTTCTGGCTAATATTTTAATCCTACCTAATTGAAAGTATATTTGGAATAGCAGGAAGCAGACTTTTGCTTTAGTTAGCAAACTTCCTACCCTGTCCTGCAAATTTTTCTGACATGAGGAAGAACTTTCCTGCATGAGTGACTGAGTGTTACTGCAACACATTGCCCAGCGAAGTTATGGAGTCTCCCTCACTGGAGCTATTCAAGAACTGTTTGGACACAATCCTGTGCCATGTGCTCTTGGGATGACCCTGCTTGAGCAGGGAGGTTGGACCAGATGACCCACTCTGTGTGTGGTCCCTTCCAACCTGACTCCTTCTGTGATTCTATGATTTTACTTGCCCTTTACCACGATCTCTCTTGGAGACCCCTAGTAGCTGTCCTTTACTACTACTTACCATCATGTGGGGGTCTATCTCAAATATATGTGTGTGTGTATAATTTTTTCAAAATTAATTTTGTCTGCTTTCTCTTCTGTTTCTCAGTCCTTTTTAGATGCTATTTTGGACTGAAAGGAACTGAAACAGCTGCAGCTGCACTAGGTGGAGAAGTTTGGACCAAGAAAACCCTCTAAGAATCACACAGAAGCAAAACTCTTGGGTCTTGTGTCAGGGTATGTGTGCACTCTTCAAAGGACTTCAGGTTTTCAAGAGCATTGCTGCACAACCTTTGAAAGGCTTTCAGGATCATTGTTTAGAGGTGCTGCACAACCTTGTGTGCTTTCCATATTGTCCTTCATGGTAATTGTTTTCCTCTCTGAATTGAATGCAGCACAGCACATCTGCCACAGCAGGCAAGCAGAACAGCACCAGCTAATTCACATGTAACTATTGCCACCCACAGAATATTTATCCTCATCTGAGTACTACAAACAGGCCTGCAGAACAATATCATGTTGTCACAAACAGGTAATAAATAGAGTCTGAAATTAATATTAGTCACCCAGTTCAGGATTTTAATATATTTTCAGATTTGGTTACCTGTTGAATACAATTTAATGCACCTGAATTACCAAGTTATGAGAAAAGAAGTAGAGAAATGAAAACCAGAATAGATCAAGACAACAAATAACTGATGGTTCTTGGCATGTTGTCTTTATAAAAAACACCCAATATAAATTTTCAGAAAACAGTCCTGTTATGCTTGTTAGGCTAATCATTGCTTTTCTTTTTGACTTTGACTATCAGTTGACTATTAAATGATCAGAAATTATCAGTTTAAAAAAAAAAAGTTCAAAGAGAAATGGGATCAATGGGAGCCAGTCCTATGTATGTGCAGAATTAAATTTCAATAACAGAATTTCTTGTGTCTAAATTTAAGCACATTTACAAAATGCAGACATCAATATCAGGACATTTAAAAAATAATATGTAGTAGATTGCTCTGGGTTTAATCCTTAAATGCTGTGGTGCAAAAAGGAGAAAAGAGCCCAATAACCTTCAGTTGCATTAATCTTTTTCAAGCTAAAAATATGGATGTAGGGAAAAATAGATGGCCAAGATAATATTTTCTGAAGCTGATTTTATATTTGACTCTGAGCTGCTTCAGCTCTGGACTTGACATAAGGCTGCTATAGACATTTTTTAGCTACAGCACAAGCCATATGGTCTGGCTACCAAAATTAGATTCTGCTTAGTTTACAGCGTGCAGAGGCTCCAGCAGCCGTGCTGCCAACCTTTGAGAGGAGGAAGGAAAGGGCTTTCCTTTGCCTCACTCAGTCACAGCCCACGAAACATCTCTGCATTTGCATGTGCTGCTTGCAGTTACCTACTGTCACACCTCAGCTCATCTGCTGCCACCCAGGACCTGGCTGTGAATTAAAACTGCCTTGTCTTGTCATTTTAACATCTCCTTGTCCTAACTGTTTTGTCTGCCTCGTTTTTCTGCATTTTTTCAGCAGGAGAACATCATCACATGAAATGATAACACCTTGTGCATAGATCTTTCAGGCAAGGGAGCAGCTGTGGTAGCTAAACACTGGGAATCTGATCTTCTTCGCAGTCTCTGATATTATGAGGATGGAGCTCTTCAGCACTGCTGCAAATCCCAACAAAACTCTTAACAAAGCATTGCTGTAATGAATCACTGTAGGAAACTACCACTGAGCCAGAGCAGAGAGACTTCAGGACTACCTGGAGGAGGCCCATCTGCAACCTGTGATTTCTTTCTCAGCCTGGATTTTTTATAGACACTGTAATTTAGCAACATTTAGCTGAGAGACTTTTTGGTCTGATTCTGTGGTTATGTAAAAAATACATCACTTAATAAAGCCAGTGGGATATACAGTTGGGGAAAAAGTGCACATTGTTATTAAGATGAGAAATCAGTTAGTTTGAGTTTTTTTAATTTAACATAGGTTTGTTCTGCATGAAAATCACAAGTGTCTCATCTGCAATAGGACTTTGACACATGAAAGTTGACGGCGCTCAGAGATGAAACGTGACCTGACCCCGCTGTGCTGACAGAAGCCCGAGCTGAACCTAGAGCTGTCCCACAAAGCAGCTTTTGCATGTGCTGCATGAGCCAAAAGAGAGCAAAGCTGCCACGGTGGCACAAAGCTCTGCTGGGGGAGCCGCGACCCCTCTGGAACAGCTCTGTCCACGCGCTGCCGGCGGGAATGATGTCTCAGCAGTGCCCAGCAAACACAGCTGTGGGTAGGAGTTTTTGCGTCAAAAGGAGGCACACGCTTTACACAGGGTGTAATTAAGCTGTAAATCTCATTGCCACAGAAATTTGTGGATGCCAGACTTTCACATTTGCCTGAAAAGCAAAGAAATTCAAATGGAAAAGAGCTGCCAGGGGGAATTAAATAGATACCAGGAAATCCTTGAGCAGAGGTTCACTGGAGAGTGGGAGTGAAATGGGGAAGCAGTTCTCTCATATTTGCCTTTATTTAACACTTTTTGCTGGGCTCTTCATCCTTTTAGTATTACTTAGAGGGTTCTGGAAAGAGCTGGCTTCAGTCCTCCGCTCTGCCACATGCTTTCTGTGTAACCTGGTTTTCTTTCCTTCAGGCGAAAACAGAAATTGGAGCATTTTCTAACCTCCCACAGGGTTGAAAACAGTTTACCTTAGGCTTGGGAAGTGCTTAGAAATGCAAGGTAGGGTATGGGCTGGTGTCTTGCTGTGGAGCTGGGACTTGTTGACTCAAACTCGTGGTGGCCAGACTGCCAGGGGCCCATGGTGGGTGCCTGTAGCAGTGATGGTGGTGGCAGTGATGGACTCTCCAGCACCTGGTGACCAAGTTTATGGCAGAGGTAATCCCTGGGCTTCAGCCCCAGCAGCAGTTTGGAAGTGGCAGGGAATGGTATGGGCTTGAAGCAAATGAAATGAAACTACTATCTGTGTAGTCCACAAAAGCAATCTAATATTAAGTCTGCTACTGTAGAGGACTAATGATAACTGGACAATGTCTAAACAATGTAGCAAAAACCAGACTTATTAAAAGAAAAAAAAATCAGTTTTCCTTAGTGCCTCATTCAGCTGAATAGGAATTTCTCTCTTACCAATTCTCCTTTCTTAGACAAGTTAGTGGCCCTAACTTACCATAAAATCACAGCTGCAATTTCATCCTTCTTTCTTCTAAGAGTACTGCAGCTGCCACTGCTGTAGCTCTCCCAGCAGGAGGTTTTGGACCTTCTCAGAGCAGCAGCAATTAAATGCACTGTATGAAATAATTCACAGGGAGACCGTCTCCTGGAATGGAAGCAGGGCTCTGCCCAAAGGTCTGTCAAAATTTCAGTAGTGAAACAGAGATGGAAGCTTTTATTCCCCCGGGCTGATGGACAACCTACATCTCTGACCTCAGCTGAGCTGCTCACTGACAACCCTGTGACAAATGCCTGTGATAACCATGGTCTCTGATGATTACATTTATTTACCCCACAGATACCATAACTGGAGAGGGAGATGAAGGAGAGTCAGTTTATGGTACTACTTTTGAAGGTATGTCTTCCCAGCTATCTGACTGTGCAAATGGTGAATTTCCACAAAAATCAAGTTGTTGATCTGATCTTACTCACGTAATAAATAACCTGGCTTTTCATCTCCCTAAAGAGGTTTGGTTTTCAGTAAGAATTATAATCTGCTTGTATTAGCAAGAGCAGACTGCTTTAGTGAGAACACTTTTTCATCTGTAACCTTATCTCATGTCCTCTTATGTCCCTTGCCTGAGACTCAGCTCCACCAGCCCCTTGTCCTTGCCTAAATGAGGGCTGATGGTCCCACTGCCTACTTCAAATAGTCATCTTTGTGGACAGGACCCTAGAAATGCAGAAGTGGATTAGCCACAGATCTCCAGGCACACCTACTACCTGTTTAAATGTGTTTAAAGTACTAGAAGTAAGTCAGCTTTAACTCTAGATTTCCTGGACCTCAGGCAGCTTTTCAGGCTTGGGCACACGATGGGCATTGCTGCCAGCAACCTCCACTCTGAGGGTGGAAGGGGAGTTCTGAATCTTATATAAAACCCTGGATGTCGAGAAATGACAAACATGACCTGAGTGTAACGGAAAATGCTCCCTCATACTGGCATAAAGTAATAAAATGTAAATAGAAAGAACAGTCTAACTTCTGATATTTAAGAAAAACAACCCATATAATTGACATATGCATTTGGGATTTTCTGTTTAGATTAAGTGCTACCCATTAAGACACTTTATGACAGTTAAAGCACTTTTGAAAATTATTTATGTTCCCTTATATAAAAGCTTTCCCACTGCCAATGGTGCAAACCATTTGAGCAGCCTGGGCAGCAGCCAACACTGAGATCAGAAATGCTAAGTGCAGCTGAAAAGTTTCTTTCCCAAGATGCTGAAGAGTCTGCCTGTGAGGGGAAGCTACTCTCACCTCAAGGTCCCAGGCTGGCTGAGCAAAATGTAGTAGCACTGGCAAGCAGGAAAGCTGCTAGAGGTGGAAGCGTGGTGTGTGGGATTTAAGGCACTAAATGCTATGAGCTTCCTGGACTGGAAAGAAAATGGCAAAAGTCACTTCTTTGTTGCAGGGGCTCCTGGAACAGCAGCAAGCCCAGACTCCTAGAGCACACATATCTCCGAGAGAACATAAGCTGGTATTGGAAAAAAACCAGGACTGGCTGTTAAATTGTTTCCAAGGTGGCTGTCACCAAGGACTTAAAATTTTATGAATCCTCTTCCAGCAATGTTATCCAATGTATTTGTGCTAGACCCCATCTTGCACTTTTTGCACCTTCTGTTTGGGTAGAAATTGTCATTTTTTTAATCACCTGTAGATTTACTCAATTTATACATCAGTTAGAAACAAGTTTGCATGTACCCAGGCACCTCTGCACACAGGGGAGCTGTGGCAGCTTGCATGTACTATTTGACTCCAGCCCCATCATCCTCCTCCAGGCAGAACTTGTGCTTTCCCTGTGCTATTCAGGAAAGAAGCTGCCATGTCATGTGGGAAGGGGACAATATACTAAAAACTGCTTCAGTAATTTTAAGGTGGGTTTAATTTGGAATCAGTCAACCTTGAATGAGTCCCTGCAAGAGTTTTGTTACCTATATTGCGCATACTCCATGTGTTGATGCATTGAAGGAGGACACTGCTACTTCTTGCTCTTCCCCTCTTTAATTAAAAGTTGCTTTTTACCCTTGAGAAAGGTGTTCTCTGGCAAATGCCTTTCTATTTTAAGAATAAATTTTAAGAAAGCTTAGATTGCTTTCCCAATACTTCCTGCAAAACTACTTTACCCTGAGGGCAGAGGACAAATAACTTTGGTATCTGTAAAGGGTGAGAGATGCCTCTGTCAGCTGGTAATATTCTGGGAGACTCTGTGCTTGGCATGTGTCTGCAACCAGTGCCTGCTGGAATTAATGGGACACAATGTCATTTTACTGTAATGAGATGAGAGGACTGAGGCATTTACACAGAATTGCTGGTATTGGAGCATTGTGCCAAAGGACAAAGCATCCCACCCCAAAATTAGTCTGCTGAAGTAATTTTACAAGCCACAAGGCAGAAGTCAGGGAGTAACTGTTCAGTTAAAATTTAACTATCATTTTTATGAATCAGTTTCAGCGAAAGGCTCTCAGACAAGGTAACAAGAATTAAAACAAAATTAAGAGAAAAATAAAATCCAAGTATTTCTTCACTTTCCTTAAAGCTTGTAGAAAGCTTGATGGGGCTCTTGACTGCTCAGTGTGATCAGGTCAGATGGTGATGGAGGATGACAGGATCAGTGGACCCCCTGCTCCCCACCCCAAAGCCAGGAAAGGAGTCAAGTCCCTGCCATAATCCCCCAAACCCAAGCACACCTAATGCTTGCTTCTCCCCAGTCATCACTTGAGCACTGTTTCTTCTCTCTCTGACAAGGCCTGTCCCAGCTGTGGAGGATCCTCTTCACCTCCTCACAGCTCTCATTCCCATCGCTTGCCTCCTCTCCTCACCCTGGAAAAAATCACTCTGGGAGCACCCTGCTCTCCTTAACTCCGTATCTGCTCTCCATTTATTCAGCTCTGTCATTTTATTTAGATAAAGAAGTAGCCTCCTTGTCCTACTGTGCAAGTTGCCAAGGGCTGGGAGCAGCTGGGTATCCCACCCCAGCCAGCCATGTCCTGCCCTCACAGCCCTGACTGTGCTCACAGGAGTCTTGTCCTCTGCCACTGGAAGCAGCATGAGGGGCGGCAGAGCTGAGCCTGTGCTTGAAGCATCCTCTCTGCCTCCTACCTTCCTCATCCATGGGAATAATCACAAGCAACCATAGGGAATTGCCATGATTAAGTATCTTGAGCTACTCTGGCAAGAGTCATTACAGACCAAAAACAGTGATCCAGAGTGCTTTTTTATGGGTATATTTTCATTAGCTTCTTTACTGGCTAAAAGATGGATTTAAACAGACTTTGTTGGCATAAGACTCAGTGAAACATTTGAGGAAAAGGAAAAAAGTGAGTGCAAAAGAAGGAAAGGGAGGTTGAGGTAAAAATGATTTGTACAGTGAATAGCAGCAAAGGGAGCACAACTGCAGCCCTTCATCCCCCAACTCTCCCTGGATGAAAGCTTCTCCATCCATCACAAAGGAAGAGGAATCCCTGGGATGGCCAACAAGAGTCACCATAGGAACGCTCGCAGTTCCACATCACCTTCCACCCAGCTCCCCACGTGGACAAGAAATATGTTACTCAAGCTAGAAAACCCCATAGCAAAACTAAGGAAGCTGCTAGGGCATCTCCAGGACCAAAGGATATGAACTCGTGGCTGCAGAACTCAGTGTCACCTGAATGTAGGCCCTGCCAGACATGGAGGTGTTTCACAAAACTTCCAGGCTCTGCTCTGCCTTCACAGGCTGAAAAATACTATTTTAGCAAATGCATACTAGAAGTTTGTTCTCAGTAGGTTAACATATAGGACTAGCCTGTTAAAATTTTTCTATTTTCAGGAATGTAATAAACAAGAATATTGCTTTGAGCAGTTTGTTTGATGGAAGAGAACAAAATATTTAAGTATTAACACAGAGAGAAAAATTCACAGTGTAGTTCCCATGTTACCACACCACGCAGAAAGACAGCATCTTTTCATAACTTTTAAACCTACAGAGAACAAATCAAAAGCTGGATATATTCGTAACCAGCAACATTCAGTTCAAGTTGCTGCCTTGCCACTGGCTCTGTGCAATCTGAATGGTGTAGGATCCATGACCAGGCTCTCCTAAATCTGAGTAGAACTTTAATCCTGAGGAAGCAAAAAGAAGCCAAAGTGTACAACAAGGACAGTGAGGTACTATCCAGGCTCTGCTCTGTTCTGATTTTCTGATGTCCCTGCCTGGACAAGGGATGACTACAGCATCCTCCTTGCCTGGTATCACTCTGCTGGATGGGCTGGTGTGGGATGGGATACGGTACAAAGCTTTATGGAGCTCTGCTGGCATCCATCGCCGTGCCGGCGCCTGCAGGAGCCACAGCTTGTCCTCCCACAGCGTGGGAGAAGGACAGGCTGAAAATCATAGAGATTGCAAATGTTGGACTGTTTTCAGGATTCAGATTAGTGCTGTGAAGAAAGGAAATGAAGGATATTTCACAGGGAATCACTTCTAATACTGTCACTTCTCACAGTGTCTCCTGACTTAATCTCAGAAGTACTGGCCATTTGTAGCTGGGGCACATGGAACAACACTTGCTTCTTTAAATAAATGTAGCTGCATAAAGCCGTAGCATTTTCACCTCTCCTGAAATTCCAACTGGAGGCTACTTAGCCAAGAACTGACAGCATTCATTGTGAAGAAGAACTTTCCAAATAGTGTAGTGAGTGTAGCCTGTCAGTAGGAAATAGGGGCCTGGGTTTGTAATGGCCCCACACAAAACAGAGGCTGCAGAGCTTGGCTTTGGATGGGGATGGATCCAACGTGCACTTTCCTCCTCCTGTAGGCAAGTGATCAAGGGCACAGAGATCCTCTAAACACTGGAGGCTGTACCTACATATAACAAAAGGCCTACAGTAGCCTGCAAGATAATTAACTGCGAGACCTTCAATTCATGATTTCCAGATGGTTTTCCTGCCTGCTGTAAGGTAGAGCACTATTTCCCACTCAGTTTTTTTATAGACCATGATGACTTTTACTTACAGCAAAAATAAAACCATGTCATCTTGCACATGTGAACGGTTTGGAATAATTTTTTTTAGCTTAAAAACAAAATGTTCACAAGGTGTTAAAAAGTATTTTTATAAGAGAGTAAAAACGACGTGAACACAGCACACCTACAATTTATGGGAAATAATGTTAATATAATTATATAGTTACAAGCACTGATATGGTAAAATAACATCTCAGACAAAAAAGAAGAAAACATATGTTTGTAGGACTGTGGCCTCAGTGAAGGCCAAACATTTCATCCTGCACTGACTACTATAAACTAAGTCATGTCCTTGAAATCAGGTTGGGCTGCATGAGGTTAAAACCAGGAAATGCTAAAGCAGGCGGAAGATTTTAGTAATTATTTCTAGCAGATGGTCTCAATTTTAAAAAAAAGTGACTACTGCCACGGAAATAGAGAAAAGTGCTGTTTACGAAGTTATTGCAACACAGTTAAGGGTATATGTGGATGTAAATATATAATCCAAAATTACTGCCAGCGTCAGTGATTTCTTACATGCAGGATCTCTCTGACACATAGTACAGAGTGAGGCACGGATGGCTCCAGGTGAGCATTTAAAGAAGAGAAGGTGTGTGTAAGATCAAAATGCAGTCTGGAGAGAGAGGCCATAGCCGAGTGCACTGGGGGTTCAAAGCAAAGAGCACTCATTTGTGGAGCTCGGATGCAGACACGAAGCTAAACCAGCCCTGCTGTGCCAGGGCAACCCAGACACCATCAGTGCAGCTCTCCCACCCCTGTTCCAGCTCTGCCAAGAGTGCTGGGCTGAGTGACCTTTGCTCCTGGGCTCCCCGTATAAACCTCACAGAACGGCGCCAGGGGAAGATGGGAAACGCTGAATTAGGGAAGTGTTTGGAGAGACCTGACTTTGTCCATGCTTAAGTCCATGGATTTCATGAAAAGTAACAATCTTAAGTTTATTTGCTAGATGGGAACAAAATTAACAAATCAGCAAATGTTTAACTGAATGCCTGAAGAGGGCACAGACCCAGAGTGACTTCCACAGGCTCTGAGTATGAAGATTGTGTTAATTTTGGCAAGGAGAATGTAGGTTTTTCTTAACTTATGCAACAAAACAAAAGTATTATTTAACATAAAATACCTGTATATATCTGCAGCTAGCTAATAAGCCTGTAACACATTTCATCCTTCCATTTTCTAAAGCATTCTGCAATCTCTACACAGACTACCATATAGGAATTAAATCTTCTGTAGGAACATTTCAAATCAATCTGCTTAGAGAGTAATTTTTTTCACTTCATAGTTCTGGGTCAAAGATTAAAATAGACTGTGATATTTTGTTCATAAAACCCCATATTTCCTGACAAATTACTTTTTGTAAGTAACAGAGACTACTGCTATGAAAAGATACAGTTTTGCATACACAGTATTGAGACAAAGATTAGTAGCTCTTATTTCTTGCAAGGATTTTAAATTATATTCAGATGTTTAAAGTCGGGAAAGCAATTTTAGTTCTGAAGACTATCAGAGGACAACGTTAGGACACCAGTTAATTGATTTTTCATTTGCTGTTGATTTGGTCACCCATGGCAGGTCTGCTCTGTGGCTGCCACTCCAGTGTCTCCAATGTTCCACAAGGGATCAAAGCAGAACACAGCACGTGATCTGAGTCCAAATGACCTGATCTGAGCAGATGTCAGAGCCCAGAAACTCATGCTCTGGCAATGGGCAATGTTCAGGGACTCTGAGGGCAGACAAATGCCTCATGACATCAAGTATCAGAAAGCTGATCCTGTGCCAAAAGTCACAGGCCTGGTGACAATGATGATGGCTGGATGTCAGACACTCAGGATCTTGGGGAACAATGCATGGGAACTGGGCAGGAAACAACTGGCTGAAGTTACACCACATGAAAAAAGTTATAACGAGAAGAGAAGAGTACAACCAGGAAATATTTTTTATTTCAGGCATGACAATTCTTCAGGCAAGCCATAATTACTATATTTGCATTGGTCATGGCAGGACACTATGCCAGAAAAAAGCATGATAAAATCTTTCATCTAGTTTTAAGAGGTCACCTAAAGAAATAACAGTGTGTCTTTCAAGTCTGGTTCCCCAGTGCCTGCAAGTTGGAATCCAAGGCTCAATGAAACAGAAATGGAATATTCATCTTAATCCAAAATGATGTTTCATGACATATTTTCTGCTACAACTTACATCTCTGATCAAGTCACTAGGAATACAGTGCTGACCCTCAGAGTGCCATACCAGAGAAATAGCATGCACAAGCATCCAGAGGACAAGAAATCCAGAAGCAAGCCATAGGTTCTCCACAAAGTCAGGAAATTCAGGGGCAGTCAGCAAATGGAGAGGTGAAGACTTTCATCAGCTGCTGGGTTTGGAGAAGTTCCCTTCCCAGCAACCATATAAAAAAAATCCCTTCTATAAAAAACAGCTGGCAGCAACATGCATTCTGAGAAAACTAATATCTTACCGGATTACAGTGTTTTATTTATGTAATGTGTCACCGCTGTAAGAAAAACTGGTATCTTTCAAGTTTTGCTTTATTGGGGTTTTATGCTGAGCTTCTTACTCCAGCAAAACATTCTCTTGGACACTGCTTTAAATAAAAATAGATGAAAGAAGCCCTCAGACTACATACCAATTTTCTTTGCACAGGCGTATGTGTTAAAAGTGTGAGGACATTGTGTTAATACAGCACAGACAGTAGGCTCCCATCATCCCCCCCCTACTTATTCAAGTGCTGATGAGACTAAAGTTGGAGACCAAAGTCATTATCTACAAGGTAGTTGACCTAATCTGAAGTCAGAGGATTTCTGAACCTGATCCAGGAGAGCAGCTAAAGCCAGCAGAAATTGTTAGCATGGCTCCTTGGCTGTGTAGATACTCCACATGGATCTGGGGAAGCCCTGGGATCTCTGAAGTGTATGTACATCTCCATGGTATCAGACAGACCTCTGACAACGTGTTTCACCTTCCTGCAGACCAGCCTCACCTTCCTTTGTAGACTATCACGGCTACAGCTGTCTGCTCTTGCCCTTCACATACTTTATTGCTTGGGATACCCTTCACTAATTCACTGTTGACCCCCAGCTGCAAGTCAGACAAAATATTCTTGCCACCAATTCCAGGGAGAAAAAAAGGTACTCGGAGGGATTGGTTTTGAAATAACTTTACTGATAATATCAACTATGCAGCACATCAAATGGATCAGAATGATGTCATACAGTTATTGCACCAAGAAAATGGGTAATTGGAATGATTTTACAAACTTCACAGAAAAAGATCTTGATACTGTAATTCTGATAAACTTTAGGATGTTAAGAGGTTGTAATGGGTGGCCAGATCAATAGAGCTCAGTTGTGCCTGTACCTCAATTGCTGTGAGGGAAGAAGCCTGTATCTCTATCCTTAAAAGTGGTAAGAAAATATTTTTAACATTATTTTATTATCACTAACCACTCTCTCTATTATTTTATTTGTTCCTTATGTTAAAAGCAGCCTTTCCACCCCACCTGGTGGGGCTGAGTGCCTGTAACACAGAATCTGTGTGCACCAAACACAGCTCCACCTTGCCTGCCTCAGGCAAGCAGCTTGTACAGGACAGGTGCCAATGTCCTCACCCGGAATTCCTGCTGGGGACAGACACACAGGCACCTTAAATGCACTCCCTGATGTCACACAGCACGGCATGCACCACCCGGGATGTGCCTTGGGGCCGTATCCAGCCCCGGTTGGGCACACCCCTACAGCGGGATTTACTGCCACACCTGCCTCACCATGAAAGGACAAACACAGGTGACAAAGCTCCGCGCACAGGAGTCAACGCGTTATTTCTGAACAATTCACCGTTCTGGTGAATGACACCAGATATAATGCATCATTATGTAATGGTAACAAATACCTCAAAACCTCCTCAGATGCTGGATTTTCTCTGCTAAAACACCCACCATGTATTTACACTTCACATGCACTTCTCTTTCCATTCACTTGAAATGACAATATGGAAATAAGAACCACTGTTTAAAAAATGAAGAAAAATATATATTCCCTTCCGTTTATCGACTAAATTTTGTTTTTCATTTACTGCTGTGATCCCAAACTGCTGTATGCTCCTGTGGAATCACTTCAATCCATTACCACATCTTGCCAAGCACCAATTGATAAAACACAATCTGCTCCAAATCCTGGGCATTTGCTATTTTTCAAATGTGCTTCCCTATAAAAGGCATCTGCAGACTCTTAGGTTTTGCCCATTTTGTCAAGGACTTTACATAATTTTCCAGAAATGCAGTGCTTGGAATTCCCTATAGATCCAAAACAGAGGTAAATGCCTTACTAACCACTAAGTATATAACAGTGCAATGAGAACTGAATCCAGTGATGAATGTGGTGTTTTAAATCCAACAACAACAACCCAGACTGCCATGATCCTGCTGACTGTATGCTACAACAAAGTCCCAAGATGCTGACTATAAGAAAAAACAGACAAACCACATTTATCTTTTCCCTGGATTCCCACAAGCCCCCAGAATGATAAACATGTTTTCACTTGCTTGTGGAGTTCTTGCTCTTGCTGGCAGTCTTAGTTCTATTTTTTTACACACTTCATTTTCTCCCACTTTTCCCATATATATAAACACTGATGAGGGTCTTGTCTTTCATCTTATTTAGCTTAACTGTCCCATTACTTTCTCAAAAGAAGAGATTTTTAGTATGCAGTCCTGATGAAATGCAGATTGCAGCAACCATTACATGTCATGTGTCCAGCACATCAACAGAACTGCCACTGCAATCCCTCATAAAACACTGATAACTGCTGAAGATACATTTAACATTACAACCCACAAGACCTGAAAAAAAAAGAAAACATGAGTTCAAATAATACCACGTGTCTAGTGAAATCTCAAGAGACCCTCTGAATCAAGCCCTGATCAAAGCAGAAGACCCTTGTCCCCGAAGGACATAAAAATCTCTGCAGGTATGGCCAGGAGGGATGGGTGGAATCCATAGAAAACACCCTTATTCCACACTCTCTGCTATTTTGGTTACATTGCGATTTTTATTTATGCTGCTCTTAAATTTATGCTGTTTATTCAAAGGAAGGACAGAAATATCGTAATTTAATATTGCATGTGAAAAGCATTTCTTACTAAGAGGCCAGAAACTTTTGTCATACTGTGGAAATAACTAAATTATTTTACACTACCACTCCAGTAAAAATGGAGAATGGGAGATAACTAAAGTCAGTTGTAACTTCTGTTTCCTTATCACTTTTCAGAACTAAATTCTGATGTTACTGATATTTACATACAACAGAACATGATTGGTCATTTTAATGCAGCTGTTACAAGGTTCCAGTTCATATCACAAAATTGATTCTCTGTTGTTTCTTTGCAGACTTTTCTTTTGTTTTCTCCCTGAGACTTCTTTGCAGGAAGGCAAAGCATTAGCCATCCTGCCTGCTAGCAGAAAGCACCACAATATATGACAGTACAGAACCTTGTCAGAAAGCTGTGTACCCAAATTATGTATTACCAGCAGCCCTACAGGCCCCTCCACAGCTCACACAGTAACTATGATGGGTAGCTCGCCCTAAAATTTCTGCATTTGTATTGGTCTCTTGGCTCTTAGCAATATAACACCTTCAGGAAAGAAAGTAAAATGGGAAGATTAAACTAGGGATTTATTTGGCAGTTTCCTCTTTACTGCCCAAGTCCAGCTCACACTTAGGAGAACCAAAGGGGAATTGTCCTGATTATAACTCTTCCGTTTGTCTTTTGACCTAGACCATAATAAAATTTGCTTTATAGCTCTAGCTTAACTCTCATTGAATGCAAGCACCCATTAATGTTTGCCTTGGTTTCCCAACATTCACCTGTGTTGGCACTGCACATAATGCTGAGGAAGATTTACACAAACAAACTTTTATTTGCAGATAGCCCACTGATGATGATAAACATAGATTCAAGCTGCCTTAGGGAAAAACAAAGGGCAGAGAAAATGTGATAGGCATAGGGGGAACTCTAGCCAGTGGTCTGGGGGGAATCACTGATTCTTAGAATCACTAAGGTTGGATAAATCCTTCCTTCGAGTCCAACTGCAAACCTGACACTGCCAAGTCCACAAAAAGAAGTGTGGGATGACCAAGGAGCCTCCTCCAGGTGCTCTCTACAGCGCAGCTGTAGAGATACGGGTTGCAATGCTTCCTTAGTAGGGACTACCGTGTTTCCCTTCTGCTATTGCGGCCATTTCATCCGGGACCTGCGCGAACTCCCAGTGTGCAGCTTCCACCTGCGATGGCACCAGTGCTGCTGGGAGCACAGCTGGGCAACGCTTTGCAAGTCCCGCACTCAGACTGCTAAGGCTCACGCGCGATTCACTTAAACGTCCATTTAAGTACAACGAGAGTGCCGTTCGCCTTTTCGTCACGGCAGAAATGGAAGAGGGGCGCGGGGCGACAGCTGCGGCGCGGTGGGAGCGGCTCTCTCCAGACCGCGCAGCGCGGCCCCGCAATCTGCACCGACCGCCGGCCCGCGCGCGGGAAACGCCGGCCCGCGCGCCTCTGCCCCGCCCCCCCGCCTCGCTCTCAGCCAATGAGCGGGCCCAGCGGGGAGGGGGCGGTACCCCCGTGATGACGTCACGGCGCGTGACGCGCGGGAAAAGCTCCCTCCCGGGGGGCGGTGCGGTCACGTGGACGAGCAGCGCCGCGCGGCGGACCGTGCCATTAGCCGCCGGGTGGGGG
>VZTB01015816.1:79599-115744 GCA_013397245.1 Thryothorus ludovicianus
GCTCCCCCGGCGCTCGCTCGGCCGCCGCCGCCGCTTCCTGGGCGCCTCGGCCGCAGCCCGCCGAGCTTTTGGGCCGCTTTCCTGCTTGTGCCGGTCTGGGACCCGTTGTCCTGTGTTACCCCCGTTGGAGGGGGAGCCGGTGCCAGGGAATTGTGCGCGGCTGCTCCTTGCCCCCTTGGGACGGGTCTGGGAGCGGGGGGGCCTTGATGGAGCCGTGTCGTTTTGGCCCTGCTGCCGCGTGTCCCTTATCCCGGTGTGAGCCGCGTTACTCGTCCCGTGGGTTTGCCCCCACTTGCCACAGCTCGGGCCCTGTGGGCTGTTGGCCAGAGTGTTTGCGGGGCTCAGAACCGTGCGGTGTGCCGCGAGCCCCAAAACGCGGGGACAGCGACGAAAAAGACGAAACCAAAAGTTGTCTGGAGGCGCACCCGCGTTCCCCGGCGGCGTTCCGTAGTGGCGCTGGGTGCAGCCGAGGGTGGCGCGGCCCTGAGCAGGGGTCTCCTCTGCAGCCGTGCCCGCCGGCGGCGTGCGGGACAGCCTGCGGGAGCCGGGGCTGGCCCGGGGCTGACCCCTATTTGAGTCGGCGGCAGAGGGCGCTCGTGGGCCGGCCGCTGCTTCCCGGTTTCCTCCTCGAGCCTAACGGGAGAATCCGCGTTTACCCTGCGCGAGAGCCAGTACGGCGGGTTTGTCTTGGGAGCAAACGTCAGCTTGCCTCGGCTGAAAAGCCGAGTTCGTGGTATCAGAGTTTCTGGGTGTTTTTCAGGCATCTGCTGGTAGGGAGACCTGGAGAACTTGCTGTTATCCCGTGTTAAAGACCCCACGAGAGCCTTTCACAGCAGGAGGTGTCATTGGGACAATGTCTGAGACCCTGCCACAGATTCTGAAGTGAACAGCTCCTTGATAAAAAATATCTCCTGATCCTTTACTCTTGCAAATCTGATCCTCCCCAAATTAGTGTGAGAAAGCTGTTTTTGAAACTAAATTAGAAGTCCTAGTGTACTTGGTATAAGTTGGCTGTACTGGCTGACATCCTATCTTAACAGACATACTGTGCTAAATTGTCCACATACCAGTGAGGAATCTGCAGACGTGAAGGTAGCTCATTTGTCAGAGGCCGTTGTGTGTGCTGTGATCGTTCCTCACATGTGTAGCCACTGTAGCTGACTGGGGTTTCCCCCCCTGAAATCTGTTATGGAGAAACAGTCATAAAGCTCTTGAAGTGCTTTGAGTGCTGCCTTCCTGAAGGGAATAGGGCAGCTGTTGCACACCTCACTGATGCAAACCCACAAAGATCTTTTCATATCTTCTTGAAAGAGAAGTGAAAGAGAAGAAACAGTGCCAATCTTTCTGACCTGATCCTGCCATAACCAAGAGGAAGGCCGTGTGGATTCAGGCTTATTTTGGATTGTCAGAATACTGAAGTTAATTAATGTATTTGTAGTTGTTACTTGAGAGGTAAATGAGCGTGCTGTCTGCCAAAGATCTGTGGATAGCAGCATTCCTTTCATGAAGAAAAGTGAAAGGTCACCCCAAGGTGCCTAGAGTGGGTGGATATGATGTGAAATGTGCTGGAGAGCATGCAACAGAAGGAGTTGTGGGTTGTATGTGGGTTTGCTGAGTACGATGGCTCTATGAGTAAGTCTCAATTAAAACTAATGTGGTAAAACTGTAGATTGGGAGAAGATCTCACTTGATCCAGTTAATGGATGTGTTGTCATTGTGGTTTTAAGGTAACAGTGTTTGACTGAGATTGACGTAAAAAAGCAGCTGGACTGGTTAGATTGCTGGCTTCTGCTGTGATCAAAATACGAATAGATTGACTTTTTTTTCTGCTCTCTTCTTTATGTATGTACGTGAATTTCTCCAAGTTCTTGTCTTTATTTCCCATACTTTGATTGCTTTCTTCTGTAGGACTATTTATAGCTGGCTGCATTACCTAAAAGAAAAATGTAATCAAAAGGAAACAAGCACTTATCTGAGGCTTCAATGAACTGCAAAATGAATTCACTGGACTTTGGTATCTTCGCTAGAGTAGTGTATTATTTGAGTTTACTGCAGTTAGAGGCTGCATGAGGCAAAATCATGGTGTACGTATGGGGTCTGGTTTCAGAGTATCAGTAGTATCTGGAGGGAAATGTATTTATTTGTTGTCAAATGCATTCATAAGCTGTAGCTTTCAGTTGTGGTTTGTTCAGTGAAGAGGATTGTGCCTTAACACGGGAGATGTAGATATGGGAGGGTACAGATCTAAGATTAGTTTCTGTGGGTGAAGTCGCTCTTTTGACATTGTTCTAATCAATGTGGGTTTTTGTTTTGGTTTGTTTGTTTTGTTTTCTAGACGTCTGTGGAAACTTTTCTGACTGCAATTCCTGTATTAATAAGACAAATCCAGGCTGCCAGTGGATTAAATGTGATGGAGGTAAGGAGAACTGTGCAGTGCAGATCCTTACTCTGCCATTGTTTAGGAAACATTTCTGTCTGACCCTTCAGGAGACTCTGGCAGTCACATTTACATCCCCAGAGACTTTCACTGCCAGGCCTGAGGGCCCTTTGCAGTGGGTGGCTCCAGTGGCCCGATAGGTGCCCAGCTTGATTCCCTTCACACCCAGTCAGACCAGGCTTCCTTATGGGTTCAGCCTCAGGTTTCCCATTGCAGTGTCTCAAATGCCTTGTCCTATAAAGCAGTTTATTCCCAGCACAGTAACACAGAAACAACTCAGGCTGGTGCCTCCAAGGAGGACCCCCAGCAGAGGAATCCATGGGATTTTATACCCTCGCAGTTTGTGGGCAGAAGTCCAGGATCATCGGCTGCTGCCATGTCTGTGTGTCCAGTCACCCGGCTGGGCCCCAGGTCCCCGTGTCCTTGGCTATGTAGAGCATCTGCAGATCCCGGCCTTTTGCCTCTCCTGCCCCACAGGGCTGGAGCTGCAGCTCTCACTGCAGCTGCTCACTGAGCCACCTGCACTGGATGGGTTCCTCAGCACCATGCAGAGCCTCACACCCAGCTAGACCTGCTCTGTTTACACTGACGTTGATTACAGCATTAACATCATTAATGAAGCATTAACACAAATCCCAGCTGTCTCTGTAACACAAGTCATACATCTGTCTTCACCTGAGAACTTGAGATGCTTAACATGTTCAAAGTATTCCCAGATTTTTAAGGCTTCTGATTTAAATCTGTGCTGTTGATAAGCTTATGTTTTCCAGGTGGTCCAGAATGTTTTTAGGACAAACAAGTCACTTGTGTTTGCTGTTAGGGAGCCACAAGTGGATTCTGGGGTGCAAGCACAGCTCTGTGCTTCACCAGGTGGTCACAACCACTGCCCCTGAGCTGAAGTGCAGTAAGGGAGAGGGATTCATTAAATAAGAGTAGCTAGCAGCAGCGTTCATGGAACTGAGAATTGCACCCCACTGAAGGGAGCATGAGAGCCAAGGAAGCATTAGCTGGGCTTTCCCATTGCAGTGAATTGGATGTAACTACATTTAGGTGACCTCTAGTACTCAGTCCCGGAGAAGATGAAGTTGCTGTGGACAAAATCATACAAAGGTTACATAAACAGTCCTCAGGTGGATTATTAGTACATTCTTATGTGAGGTAGAAACAGAGTAGCTTGACTGTGGTAGTGATTTTAGCACTGGTTTTCGGATGACCAAGAAGGGTTATATATGAAGGCTTTGGGACTAATGAAACCAGTTTTGGATGCAACTTGCTGTTCAAGAAGCTATTTTTCTAGTTCTGCATGTGATGTTGGACCACCAGGCACATCCTGCAAAAACCCAAGAGATTTTGAGGGAGAAGGGTATGCAGGCAGAGGATAATACACTGTTGTCTTCAACAATTTCAAGGTCAAGGACCAGTTTGAAAAGCTGAAACAAAGTTTTGCTTGGATGTAGAATTTTTTAAGACCGTAAGATTTTTTTTTTTTATGATGCTATCATAGACAAGCAAAATGTTTAACTTGGAAAATGCCACAAAATAGTAGAAACACTGTTTGATTTTATCAACTGTGAAGAAAAACATCAAGCTATACTAGTACAGCAAAATGGTGCATAATTATGTATTGTAAGTATTGCCTAGGTGTTCAGTGGGGGAGTAACTGTAGTGAAAGAAAACACTAAAAGTTCTTGTATTATTACTACCATACTGAAGTCCTGTATATTAAAGTGGCTTTAATGTTATCTTGGCTAGCAGATGGTGTTTAGTTTGTCCTGTGAACAGCTTATTACTATTTAGAAACAATGTCTCAAGCACCTTAGACTTCAGCTACTGTAAAGTAACTTGTCTCATCTTTTCTGACAGGCAAAAAAAGCATGTGTGTCAATGAAACGGCAAAACCTGAGGAGTATGGAAACTGTGAAACTGAAAGACAGTGTTTGTGTAAGTGTTTAGATACTCAGCTTTCACGTGGTTTAATGTGAAGCAGTTGTGTTTAGAACTCCTTTGTTGGCCTTTTGTTGATATGCCTTCTACAATTTACATAAGTACGTACCAGTGTTTAAATAAGCCCTTTGCTTCCTGCTTAATGATATATGTGATACTAAAATGCACAATTCCATTGTGCACTCAGCTAAATGCTTACTGTTACTGTTTCAGGAAGCCTGGCAGTCTGGCTACTGCCTTGGTTTCTTAGATTAAAATAGGTGTTTCCTGTTAGATACAGCACATCCCAGACAAAAAGGAATTTGTCAGTGTCTTCAAGGCAGCAAGCTGCATATTGAACAAAAAAAGTCACCTGCTAAGCTGTGTGAGACACAGTAAATAGGAAGAGCTTATGAACCTTCCAGTTTTAATTAACTAGCTCAAATCTTCGTGCAGTTCTGAAATATAGGATCTAGGATATAGAACTGCCTAAGATAAATCTTCGTGCTAGGAATGTGCCCAGTTGCCTATCTGCTTCAGACTTCAGTGCTTGTTGTGCAAAGCAGTTTTACGGGATATGAATAATTTAGATAAGATCTTGAATTTCACTTTTGTGAAAGCCCCTCAACTTCAGTTTTTCTGAATGCTGGTAAGAAATAGACTTTAAAACTGGATTTTCTGCTTATAAGCTTTAGAACAGCAAATGAAAATTCTGAAATACCTTGTCCAGGTGAATTAAACAGTTCTGCTAAAGAGACTGGCTCACACCAACAAAGATGAAGCTTCTGCTTTGGGCTATCTTATGGTGGTGACAGCTAGTCAGAAATAATTCCTTTTTGACTTGGACTTGTGTGTTGTTTCTAAAATTGTAACAATCACCTCTTAATCAGGAGTGCTGAAAGAATAATTTTTTTAGTGCTTGTCAGAGAGAGCATGCTGCTATTACAGTGCCTTGTTCTGTATCTGAGAAGTGTTTCTACAGTGTTCCTGTTAAACTTGTGGTGACATTATCAGGTTGTTGTGTTTAACTTCTGCAAATTCAAAGAAATAAATTGTCAATAATTGGAAATAAATAGTAGGGGGTCTTTGTATGTGTGAGAGAAATCTGTGTACCTTATTGACTCTCAATTGTTTTGTCTCAACACTGCCCCAGGGGATTGACATGGGAAAAACATAGGCAGCCTTTTAAGTGGCCTTAAGCTGCCTAGATGCAAGTGGGAGCCAAGAGAATGTAGATTCTCATATATTGAACCTATCTCTGTCGAAACAGTCAGCTCTGATTTCCAACCCTGCTGAATTATGCTCAAGATGTAAATAACCATATTTGAATGACCCTCAGCATCAAAAGCTTCTGGACATCATACTTTTCCAGCAGGAGGCTTGCTGATGTATCAGTTTCAATAAACTGTCTAGGTGTGATCAACCCACTGCAACTGGTATCACAGTAAGTTGCAGGAGGCTTCTCAGTTCTGTGTTTTGGGGGTTGTGAGGGGTTTTTTTTTTGGTACAACGTGTGCTGAAGTTGACAGCACCTACATCCAACAATTCTCAGAACAGGAACTGTAGCTAAACCTTCAAATTCATGACTGGTTTTCCCTTCATTCTGATTCAGTTGTTTAACCATCTCTGATTTATCACTGAAGTTGATGGCTCAGGTCAGTCTCATTTGCAGTGAGAAGCAGTACTCTAGTGTTCTCCTGTGTAGAGCATGCACAGTTTCTGCTTGGACAGTAGGGTTCTTCTCTCTCAGGTTTGCTTTGGGGAATCTTGTTGTTTTTTCTTGTATTCACTTGTGCAACTTTTGATGTTTGTATGGTGGATTCCAAAGCGTTGTCATTTCAAACTAAAACTACCTAGAACTCAATGCTCTATGAAATTCCTAAAGCTGTGCCTGCTGAGGTTGTTTCATTGGGTTGGTTTTTAGTTCAGTGAAGTCATTAATCTCTCTAACTTAACTCTTTATTTTTTCTTAGCTCCCACAGTTTCTCCTACTGCCAATGTTACTACACCCTCTTCCAATGCCACTGTAGGACCTTCCAATGTAACTGTGACACCCACCAATGCCACCACAGCGTCTTCCAATGCAACCACAGCATCTTCCAATGTGACCACAGCCAGTTCTGCCACCACACCTCACACTCCTATAGGTAATACAGAAGCACTGAACTCAGAATGGCAGGGAACTAGGAACTGGAGAATAACATGAAAGACAGGGGCTTCTTTCAAAGTTCATTTTGTAGTACTAAAAATCTGTAGCCACTAAAAATCTGATGTGCATAATGCATAAGTGGTTACAAGGTTTGGAGGAAGTGGATTTTAGAAAACTCTTAGTTACGTTGGCAGAAAGCATTTTCTATGTTAAAAATTGGTAATTGAATTAGTAATTGCCACCAATAATGAATTCTTAGGAATTTGGGGTTTTATTCCAAAGATTTCTCTGCCATCTCTACAGTAAAATTCTTTCAAAAAAGTATCACCTAGTCTTTAAAAACTTGCTGATCAAGGGAGCTGGAAGGTAACAAGTTAGTACTTGATTAGCTCAGAACAGCCTGATGTACAGTAGAATGATATTTAACTTTGAGTAAACCCACAAATGTTGACAATTGGCCCAGGCACATAGTGGAATACTGATTAATTTTTGGTAATACTAATCTCTAGGGGAGGGGGAGAGGTTACGTGGCTTGGTAATGAAAGTTTTTGGGAGACAGTTTTGTTTTAGGTGACTGGTTTTATTCCATTCACAGATAGTGTTTTGAGGACAGGAGAAGAAAGAGTGTGCATCTCCTGTCTGGATGTATTACATTAGGTGTTTTTGTAGTACAATTAATACTAACTGATTCTAATGGAAGTTTAATGAAAGTTCTGTGCCTTGATGCAGATTCTCAGTTGTCTTGAAGCAGATCTTGATTCTTGTTAAAATACCAGAATTTATATGAGTGCTTGAAAGCACAGTCATTTTGTCTGAACAAAGAATCTGTGAAGAACCTTGATATATTTGGGTAACAGTAGTACACAAGTTTGAAAATAATCCTTGTTGCAAAAACTTGGCTTAATGCCATGCAGCTCACCACCTAATTTGTGTGGGATACAGGCTGAGGGCAAAGCTTATCCTTATTAAAGCAAGACAGGAAAAATCATTTGTATAGGCACTTCAGTGCTTGAAAACTTTGCTTTGGAGTTTATGGTGTGTACATATTGTCTTCTCTCAAACAGCCAATGTCACCAATGCAACTACTCATGTTCCTCCACCTAAAACTACCATCACTTCAGCTACCACAACACCCACTACTGCAGGTAACTGCTACAAGTCCATAATTAAAATATAAATTACTTAGAAATCAGTGTCACTTTAAAAGTGTTATCTTGATAGACTAACCAACTGACAACTTTAAAGTAGTTTTGGTGTATCTGGTGTTGTCACTTCTAACTTTATGGCAAATCTAATTTTGTTAAGGTGATGCACGCAAGTAGCAGGGTTATATAGCCTGAGAAGTAGAGCTAATTGGTGAGATATAAAAAGTCAGAAACATGTTGGTCAAATGAGATCAGCTGGATGATTTTAAAAGTGTGGTTGGAAGTCTCTTGTTAACTCCCCTGTCTTTGGGAGGTGGTATTTTGTTTTTGCAGCATAATAATGGGATGGGGTTTTTTTGTTTGTTTTTGTTAAATTAGATTGTGCTACAGTGATGAGAATAAGCTGAAGTATTTTACTTCCAAGTCAGTCCTAAATATGCCATTTCATGAAAAGCTTTCACAAAGTAAAGCTCTTTAAAACTACCCATCAACAGATGGCTGTTATTTTCAGACTTATGTTTGTGACTTCAGCTGTTTTTTAAAGCCTAACTCTTGGGGTAAAGTACAGTAGATGGAAGATAACAATTTATGTTAAATTTAAGCAAAAAAAAAAACTGGAGCAAGGCGCAGAGACTGGAAAATGTGTCTTGAATGTGGGCATATCAGTGATATAATCTATGTGAAGGAGGAATGCTTTGGCTTTTTGAAGTACAAATAAAGTCCTGCTTGTGTTGCTCCGTTATGAGGTCCAGAGCAGTTTGTCTATAAATAGCTCTAGCCTTGAACAACCAGTATTTAATCAGAATTTCGGCATCACTGATCTAAATATAGATGCTGGCATGGCTTCACTTTTGATTAGTTTTTGTTTTCCTATTGGTGTTTTGGTGTTTTGAGTAATCCTAATACAAAGAATCCAACACTAAAATCTGTAAAACTGTTGTGAGCGTTGTGCACTTAAAGATTCTAATTTGGTGTTTAACAGGTTCAAATACTACTGCGACTCCTGTACCTGCTCCACGCAAATCTACGTTTGATGCTGCGAGTTTCATAGGTGGAATTGTCCTTGTTCTGGGTCTGCAGGCTGTTATTTTCTTTCTGTACAAATTCTGCAGATCTAAAGACCGAAATTACCACACGCTTTAGGACCTGCCCCTTGATAATGGACTAGTAGCCCAACACCTGTAGTTCACTGAACCAAAATAGTTTCTGTTGCTCATGGAAGACAGCAGTTCATAATACCCTTTAAATCTCTAAAAGAAGACTTTAAATGAATATTTTTTGCAACATTATACTTGGCAAGAAGTGACATGAATCTCTTCAACAGGATTACTTGCAATATGCTGCATGGGTTCTAATGGCTGTTTTATTTTCCTTTAGTGGCTGCTGATGTGGGACTTTTCTTGATATGCCAAATGTAGAATGTTCAGAGATTCTTATTCAGTGGCAACACTGTCCAGTAGACAATCTTGAAATTACTTATTCTGAAGGCTGATTTAAATAACATCTGATACAGTATCCCTTCAGTTTTGTCAAGATGTGAATTATTGGTGACTGATTTCAGGGAGCAAAATACCATATAGTAGCTTACAGCTCTTACAGTGTGTTGCCAGAAAGATAGACAAAAATGTTGAGTTAGGTAGTATCCTAACAGAATAACATAACCCTTTTTTTTTTTTGTTTTTTTAAACACAAGAATAAATGTTGCCTCTAAAATACTTCATTCCAAACAGAATTCCTATGCCATTTACAGGTAATGTTGAGGGTGGTTGTAGGAATAATCCTTCTAATGGGGAAATAAATATTAGTGCCTTAAAAGACTAAATTTCAGTAGGTTGTAAGCATGTCCCAGCTTTCTCAAAGATAAATAAAACTTGTAAGTATTAGCTTTACATAGGAATATAGAACACATGTGACTTGAGCATTCCAGTTAAAAAAAAAAGCAATTCCCTAGAATAACTGTCCCTTAGTGGTTTTGTTTTAGACTGAGGAGTATGGTACAGCCATGTTCAGCCACAGACAGAAGGTTTGACTTGTTTACCTTTTGTTCTGGCCTACAAAGACCAACCATAAAACTAGTGATAGAATTCATTTCACTCCCTGTATAAGAAGGCAACAGCTCACATTTATACTTGAAATACTGATGTTTGGGAAATCCTGATGTTTTTGTTGCTCAGATGGTTCTTAAAACTTGTTGCAATTAATTTCAGGAGCTTGGGTTGTTGTTTTTTTCCTTTATTACCCTCCTGTATGTCTGCTTGCTGAAGGAGCAATTAAGGGTCGTTCAGCGGATATGCTGATTTGATCCCAGTCAGGATTGCTGTAATCCTGAGGCCACAGGCTGCACCTTTTTTTCTTTCCCTTCTCCCCTTCCTGGCTTCAGGTTTATGTCACCTTGCAGTGAACTGGTTAAGGCAATCTATTCAGCCAGATAGTTTAGGGTTTGTTTTCTTTTTTTTTTGCCCTTGGCTGGATCAGCCATGTGATGTGAGTATCAAAGGTACGTCATCTCCAATGCGGACTGACTTGAGCACCTGTGAAAATAAACCCACAGGAAAAATGGAAGTAGAGGTAAAATCAAGTGGTGGAGGTAGCACATAATGCATAGCTTCTATTGATATCCCCTGATCATCAGTTTTGGGATAATCTGTAGTACTGTCTTACTTGCTCTGACTTGACTGGAATTTGGCACCCAATACAAAAAAATAGCATTGATAGCAGATAATAGTCATGGCAGTTGGACTTTTGAATTATGAAGCAAATTAGGTACATTTCAGTCAGAAACTTGAAGTGTACAGTGTTGCTTTCTTGTGTTCTTCTAGTTTGAATGGCATTGTTTCTATTGTGCTGCATAGAAAATTCAAATTGCTGTAAAGTGCAGAGGTTACTCACCAGTACTGTATCTTTGAGTTCATTAGCTTTTGGTTTTCTAGACAAAACTAAGACAATCAGCTCAGGTTTATGAAAACAGCAGTGAGCAGCCAGTTTTCAGCAACAGTATGTGTGTGAGTTAGATGGTGTATCCTTGGCCTTATTATGAAATCTCTTAAATCTGTCCTTTCCCTATCTAAGAACTATTTTACTACATTTATTTGTTAAAAAAAATCCATGAGCTTGTATTTTGTGCTTCGAAGTGAACAAAATACTCTTGAAATATGACTTTGCCTTTAGCTCAGCAAAGCAAACGATACCTAGTATATAACTTTTGGCCTCAAAGGGCTCTTTTGGGAAACTTGCAGAAAAGTCCTACAGAGCACTTCATAGCATGGAAAATATTGCCACAGAAAAGTTGCTCTGTAAAATGTTGCTGAAATGCTTATTCATAAACTTTGCTTATCCTGATTTAGGTTGCTGATAAAGTATGCTGGTAAAGCAAACTAAGAATAATGTTTAAAGTGCCTTAAAATTGCTTACGTGTTTGCCTCAAATTTTGTTTAGAAGGGATGCCTTGCCTTAGTTACTAAATTTGTTGTGTTGCCAGCAATTGCTATTTTCCAAGACTTTAGGAAACCCAGGATCTCTGGCATGTGCAAATGCCTATCTGAAAAACTCAAGTTTGTGCTGAATCAATTTAGTCACGTTCTGGAAGGCCTGCACTACACACCTCTTGCTCATTAGCCTTGCCAGCAAAGTGTAAATTCCACAGTTCAGAGTTGTGGCTGGAATGTTTTCCCTTTTAGTTGTTTGGGGAGAGGGGAGGCTGGGTTATACATCTTCACCATGTGCTTGGCTGCCTCACTGTCAAAAGTAATTACTCCTCTGTGAAATGCAGTATCAGCTGATCTGTGCTGTGTACTAGCAAAAAACCTGAAGTAACAACTTGCAGTTTTTCTTGGCCTTGTGTTTTGAAGTGGAAGGTAGCTCATAGATCTGTAGTTGTACTTGCCCCTAAATCAGTTTTAGGCACTGAATCGTAGTGACTCTTCAAGTTACCAGGCTTTTTCTTGAAGCCAACTTGTGCAAATATCAAGCTGTTACCTTAAGAATGTTCTCTGCAAGTGTTGCTGTAAAAGTTTGTATCTTGTCTTCAGTGGAAGAAAACTGAAGCAGTTGTAATTGCAAAACCAAATTGATAAATAAAATCTGTTGAATGGAATTTTACTTGTGAACTTCCTTTAATGTGAGCAACCCCCAAGAGGAATATCTGCTTGCTAACTTGGAGATGAGCTGTTTCTCATGGGAATTGAGAAGTATTAAGAGAAGGAGGAAGAATGCAAGGTTTGGAGAGTTAGTTCCCCTAAAAACAGTGTTAACTTTGTGTTTAACAATACTGATTCAGATTTAGAATTATCTCAAAAGAATTTTCATTCAAGTCGTGTTTTTCCATCTTAGCTTAACTCTTGCTTTCTGCTTAAAGCCAAAGAGGAGCAAAGTATGCATTAAGTGTTACACTTGTAATAACCTGTGAGGCTTAGTACTCCTCTTTCTAAGCAAAGTCTGTAGTACTAGATGTCAGGTGGAAGAGGAGTTGCCGTCTGTGTTTGCACAGAAGCTGTTAGAACTTCCATGAAAAAGGTATTGCTCTGAGCCTTATTTCTTTTCTGATTGCCTAGAACTGTGGAGTGTTGCATTGGCAGGGACTCTGATGATCATCTGCTTTCAGCTCCCCTGCCCTGCACAGGAGCACCTTCCACTAGACCAGGTTGCTCCAAGGCCGTGTTGGATGGAGCTTTAACATTTCCATGGATGGGGTATCTACAGCTGCTCTGGGCAGCCTCTAGACTCACTGCTGCAGGTCTGATGGATGCAGTATTCCAGGTGGGTTCTCACAGGAGCAGGGCAGAGAGCAAGAATCACCTTCCATGAACTGCTGATCACACTTTGCTTGATGCACCCCAGGACACAGTTGTTCTGGGCTGTGAGTGCACATTTCCAGCTCATGTTGAGCTTCTCATTGGCCAAAATGTCCAAGTCTTTCTCCTCTGGGCTGCTCTCAGTCCATTCACTGCCCAGCCTGTATTTTTGTGATTGTACTGACCCAGGTGCGGGACCTTGCACTTGCCCTTGTTGACCATGACGAGGTTTGCACAGTCCCACCTCTCAAACCTGCCAGGGTCCCTCTGGGTGACATCCCTCCAGCGTGTTTCCACCACACAGCCTGGGGTCATTGGCAAACTTTGAGAAGGTGCCCTTGATCCCAGTGTCCATGTCACTGGCCAAGATGTTAAACAGTGCTGGTCCCAGTACCAAGCCCTGAGGGCACCACTCGTCACTGGTCTCCCCTTGGACATGGAGCCATCAACTGCAACTCTTGAGTGTGGCCATCCAGCCAACTCCTTATCTACTCAGTGGTCTGTCTGTTAAACCTGTGTTTCTCAGAGACAAGGATGTCATGCAGGACAGTGTCAAATACTTTGCACAGGTCAAGGTAAGTGGTGTCTGTCACTCTCCTTCACGCACCAATGCTGTGACCCCATTGTGGATAGCCACCAGATTGGTCAGGCATGATTTGCCCTTAGTGAGGCTGTGGTGGCTGTCACCAATTGCCTCTTTATTTTCTATGTGCTTTAGCACAGTTTCCAGGAGGATTTGCTTCATCTTGCTAGGCATCAAGGTGACACTGACCAGACTGTAGTTCCTTGGGTCTTCCTTTTTTCTTATTGTTTTTAAAAATAAGGCTGCATTTCCCCTTTTCCAGTCAGTGGGAACTAAACCTGACTACCATGACTTCTCAAATACGATGGATAGCAGCTTCATCTGCCAGTTCCCTGAGTCCCCATATGCCAGGGGATTTGTCAGTATGTTTGAGCAAGAGAACAGAGGGTGTGCAGTTCTGTGGTTGCTGCCTGACTGAAATGATAACCAGTTCTGGGGGAAGAAACTTGTTTCACACCATGACCTTGATGCTTACGTGGGTAGTGCAACAAGTATGAATGTGTATTGACATGACTCAGTTGTGTATGATGAGAAATTGCAAAAATGTTAGCCATAGTTCTGGAAAAGCTGTATGGGAATGAAGGAAACCTAGAGCTTCCTGATGTTATTAAAATTGCTCTGCCTTCTGGAAAATGATCCATCTGCTGCATGCAGTTAAGAACTGAATTGAGTTTTTGTTACAATGCACCACTGAAAGTCTGTGTTCAGTGGTTTATCCCTATAGTACCAGTCTATGTTACTGCTGCTCTTTGAAGACTATCTCCTGCAGATGTAACATTTTTTCTAAAATAATCTTTGAATTTTGCTATATGGAGTAATACTTCAGGTGTTTTAACAAGAAGCTGTGATTGCTGGAGACAGCCCTTCCATTTTTGCTACTGCGGTGGCACATAACATACTGATGCTGTTGCTCTGCTTCCAAATTGACATTTGGTTTCTGGAGTGTGCTAAAATCACATTTGATGGCTTCTCTAGTGACAACTGACCTTGGGTAGTTATCACTCACCTTGTACTGCATTTATTGCATACCTTAAAAAGAACACATGTTATTTGATAGCTGATTCCACAGCATTCTGGGAGTAAAGTTCCTTGTTTCAATGTAGCAGCAAGTGTGCATAAATTACAACTGGCTTCAGTAATGATGAAGGATGTCAGCCCTATTCCAGGAATCCTGTGTCTCTACATACTGCAGCATTTCTAATGCAACTTTGAACTCTTTCAATCGGTGTTTAACCAATGCAAGGCTGACAAGTTTTGCCTGAATTTAATTCTAGGTCTTAGTTACTTATAAAAATAGTGCTTAAGTGTTTTATTATTTGTATTCACAAGCACCCAGGCATGTGAAGGATGCCAAAAGGCACATAGGTTAGTATTGTCACTGATCAAAAGCTGCAATACAATTTGATGCATCTCTGGAAGATACTCTAAGTCCTTTATTGGCTAGGCTATAAAAGCAAGCTTTTTTCCCATGCAAGATAAATGCAGATATAGTTATGAGCATTTTCTATTTTCTTATAGGTAGTGTAGCATTGTGGGAGGAGCTGCCCTTCTTCCCCTTTCTAGGTGGAGGGCAGAGGAGGTGCAGGGGCAGGTCAGGACAGCACTTTTGATGAGTCATCTTCAAACAGACATGAGATGTTCAGTGTGCAGGCAGCAGCCTCTGGAGGTGAGAGCACTGCATTGGGCAGGATGTGGGAGCCAAGGGTTGCAATAGGAAAACAGTTAAAAAACAAAACACCAGAGACCTGTTTTTCTTTAAGCACTTAGCTGTGTTTTGCACCAGCATGTTCCAAGGTTACCACAATCAAAGGCGGCCTTTTAGTTTTAACTGATGTCCTTGCCTTTCTGTACTGTGCTGCACTGTCTGTGAAGGGAGGACATGAAGTGCTGCTCTTGCTCAGGAGGAGGATCTGCATCACCCAGTGCCTAAAGTGGATCAGCAGATTGAATGACTGGAGCTGGTATTGAATCCAGATGCATTGAAGTACATGAGTATTACTGCCTCTCTTTCATTTATGTGTGAGTTATTCTTCTCTTACTTCAAGGTTGCCACTTCAGTGGCATTTTCTAAAATGACCTGGAATGGTTATAAAATACATTTAGGTTTACTTTTGGACCAGCCTTTGAAGCTATGTGAAGACAGTAGGAAGAGACTTTTCATTTAAGTGTAGTAATATCCTGTCTTCTGTTCTCTCTTCCATCGGATAGGCACCTGGAAGCATAAGTAACATATAAAAAGTGTCATTAATTGTGGCACAGTACTCAAAAAAATTCTCTCTTAGACCATTGCTAACTAAATACCTCCTTCCTGCTCTCTTTCCTTAGTCAGTTTTTGGAACTTCTTTTCCTCATTTATTAACAATGCATATTACCACCTTGCTCTTGAAGATAAATCTTCAAAGGGCTTTGACTTACTGTCCACATGAAGCCTGCCTGTGTCTATATACAAATCATAGCTTGCAGAAGCAAAAAATTTGCTCACTCTGCAACCCTATCAGCTGATTATCAATGCCATCATTACTTACTGTCTTTGGTCTTTGAGTGTTTCCTCTTATGCCATTGCTGCTTCTTGGGTCAAAATTAAAAGGATATTGCTGGTAATGCTGACAACTTGTACCTGAGCTGCAAAACCTGAAGAGTTACTAACACACAGTTAAAGTAGAACTCAAGTAAATGCAAAAGCTGTTGTTTCTGACCTCTAAGAAAAGCGTTACGGTAAAGGAAAAAAACCACCAAAACCAACCTGATCCCAAGTTGTGAACATTCAGCATAGTGTAGTTGAATAATAAATTGCTTAGTCTGCAAAAACCAATTCATGGGTGATCTTGATCTTGGCAGAAGGTAAGACAAAAATTTTTAAAAATAGTTGAACTACTCACAAAATCTGAAATTTTCTGCACTTTTTGCAGCTCACCCCATGCCCTTTCAATTCATAGTAATGAAGCATCAGCATTCATTCCTCCAGCAAGAGACATCTCAGTGAAGAAGATTCCTGCTGTCCCAAATCTACTTTATTATGTGAGACTATTTTCCTCACATCTGTGTCTTTTCTGTTCTGATGAAAGCCAAGATTAAAAGCTGTGGAGAGGTGTTAAAAGGTGGAGATCTGTCCCCAATGACACCAAATTCCGTAGTGAATTCCCGTCTTCAATTTAGTTTCTGAAAAACAGAGATGCAGCTACTTAATGCCAACCCTTCAGCTACCAAGAGAAATCCCCACTGACTCGAAGGCATTGCTTGCTGTCAGCTTTTTTGTGATTTAGCCCTGATTAATGTCTGTGTGCAATGCAATGTGATTGTAACACTTCCTCACCCTGTGTTGGCATCTCCCACTAACTTTAGCTAAAAAGATGAGTGTGTTTTTGCAGTGTATCTGTAATCTTGCACTTAATTGAGATGCTTCTCAGATATGACCCGAGGTGTTAGCTGTGGGGGGCTGTTTCTGGCATTATTTCAGGGTGCATGCCCAAGGGACTCTGGCCTTCTGCTGAAGCAGCAGAGCAGCTGGCCAGAGTGCACAATGACCCAGTCTGGCCAGGTGCATCAGAGAGCCAGGGGCTTGAGAGGCTGCCTACACAAACATCACATGAACCCAGAAAGAAGAGCAGCAACTCTTCTAGGCTGCTGAGACAGGCCAGAACCATTGGAGGGGGAAGAAAAGGAAAATGTGAAACTGAAAGGAAAAGGACTGGAGAAAATACTTAGAGGATACAGCTCAGACTGCTAATCTGTAGATTGTTCTTACAAACTGGCTGAAGTCTTAGTCCACCTGGGCAATTCCTGAAGTTGATATGATCCATTTCAAAAACACCTTTACCTGTTCAGTCACAACGCAGATATTGCACATAAGAGTTGCCACCCCTATATAGATAGATCTGGCCAAGTACCATAGGTCTGAAGTCAGGTCAGTGGCACAGTGCAATCAATTTAACAGAAAAGACAAACCTTTACATGATGGAAGCCTGCATTGCCTTATCAGAAGTACCAGTTAAAAAAAATTAAAATTAAATATTATTAAATCATAATTAAAATTAAATATTAAAGAATAGCCATTTAATATTGACTTATCTGGCAAATTACTTCTTATTCTGTGTACTGTGGGACAACAGCTGGGCAAACGTCCTTCTACCTTTCTGAAATGGAAAAAAAAATCAAAACTTCACAGTATCCATTAAATATTAGACATAGGAATAAAAATATCACAGGTGAAAAGGTAACAACAATACATTGCAGGGCCTTGACGCATTTCAGACCATGTGTCTAGAGTTTGATGGCATTCCCGTGTTGAGCACAGAGAAATTTTTCAAGCTTTGCATCATCTTTAACAACAGTAACTCACTACAGGAGAAAAGAAAATCTCCTGTCACAGCTGCTCTCCTTGTGCTCAGTGGCATCAATGGGACTTACAAGTTTTGCACGAACTTTTCCCCTGAACTTGATTGGCTTATTAGGTAAAGATATGTCCCATTTCTTGATTTTCCCAGATTTGCTTTGTGTCTTGTCTTCAGCACTCTGCTAATGAGCATTTCTCCGTTTCCTGCAGCAGGAACAGCTAACATTCTCCTGCAGGAAAATTACAAATTAAATTTGTAATACTGTATACTCTCCATAGCATAGAAATGGACCTTGAAAGATCATTCGAGTTTTTTTCTGTGTACTTAACTTACTAGGAATTTGGGTATTGCCCATCAGTTTTTCTGCATGTGTTTGTTAGACTGACAGTATGATTTTAGTAACACAGAAAAAAAGCAGAAACTTCCGACAGGTAAGGCTAGAAGTCCCTGATCAAGCTTTTACAACTACATGAATTACATAAGCATTATCTTTAAAAGTTACATAACAGCTGAGAAGAAAGATTTCTGTTAAAAGATTTAAGTTTCAGGTTAATTCAATTAAGGGCTATAAAGCACTCACTGCTGTCCTGAAAGCCTCTAAAAACTCCTGCAATCATAGGCATATATCTAACTGAATTCAAAAGATGCAGTCTTGTTTGACTTCCTCACATGGTTTCTAAGTTTCTAATCTGTTCCAAGAACAGAACAACTACTAAAGCTTGATTTCCTACATCTTGGGTTCCTTTGCCTCCCCCACTAATGCAGTTTTCCTTTTATTTCCCATAATATCCCTACAAAGCAAGAGACACCATAAAATATGGTTTAAAGTTATTAACTGTGTTGTGCTGCTTCAGCAGCTGTGGTGTCCGAAAGCATAGGTATGGCATTTGAATTATCTGACTTTTCCTGAAGGTTGGTTTTGGTCTTTCTTGTTGATTTTGGTCTTTCTTCTCTACCTAAATGCTTTCATTACATAACAGATCATCTCCTCTTTTATATTTGGCTTATGTTGCCTGTTCCTTCAAAGGTTAAAGAGGCATTCAGAGACATGGACACATAACTCACAACCTGTCTTTGCCTGCAGTCACATTCCTCTGGGAAACCGCAGTTCCCAGATCATAAACTTGACATTGCAGTTCATCAACCTGTCTCCCATTTTAAACCACACTCTTGGATTAACTGACTTGGTATCTCAAAGATAGTAAAAGGATTAATGGCAGCAACAAAAATTCATCATCTGATAGCTCTGCCTCAAAGCAGGGGCCTAGACTGAAATGGAGAGATGTTGCCTTGTGCACTCAAGTGAATGAGTTCTCTCTGGTTGAAATAATCCATAATTACAGCTTTGCTAAACATGCCTATAATCCCTCTGAATGCAAAGTACAACATGAATAGTGCAAATTGACATTCTCATTATTGTTTAATAGGAATCTGGGTTTCAGGCATTGCTGGAGGAAGATAAAAACAATAAAGAGGCCTTTTTCTCACTCTACTCTGCAGGTAACCCTAATTAGACGAGGCCCTACATCCATTTTCAGGGCAAAGGTGTGTGGAATAAAACAGCACCTCTTCCCTCAGCTCTCACACAGACTGTAATTTGCTAACTAAAATTGTATTTGAGGTTTGTTAGTGTTAATGACCACATAGGTGCTAGCTGCAGCTGGGACTTGTGTGGCAATAAAAGCTTGAGCACTGCAGTTATCCTTTTCTGTTCTGCTCTCCTCAAAGGCTGATACAGCTGTTGACATCTCTGATCTCTTGAAGGGTTATTTTTTAAACAAAGCAAAACAGTTCTGAGCCCCGTCAAAGATAGACACCTATGAAATCAGTGGCCTCATGTGTCTGCATCAACTGCTGTGACTGTGTAAAAGTCTCATATGATTTTGTTTAGAAAACATGCCAGAAGCCTGAAAAATTGTTTCCAGAAGAATGGCATTTGTCATCCTGACTCTGGAAAACAAACAATTCATGCTTTCACCTTGATGCTTGAAAAGATTGAAGACTGAATATATTTTGCTCACTTTAGGGGAGAGACATTCAGATACACTTAGAAAGCTTTTTTCTCAATAGACCAAGAAAGCAAAGGTAAGGAGGCTTTTGAGACAGCAAAATTGTCGGTAGATGGATTCATCTAGTTAAAGTGTAATCAAATAGTTTCCAAACAGCACTATTGTTTTTTTCTGCAGGATATTCTACAAAAGGAGAAGCAGTGTGCATTTCACAGCCAAGAGCCTACTCTAACAACTGTGCTAAACATAGATTGTATTTACTTGGCCAAAACAGTTTTTAAATTGAAGCAGTTAAAGCTCTACAGCACCTTTTACACGGAGACAATCTTAAGAGTGGATCTGATTTCAGTTACACTAAATCAATGATTAGCAAATATGCAGTAAGATTTAGACTCAACACATCAGTTTAGTACAATGGCATCAGTTTAGTGAAAATGCCGTTTTTGTGGTCTGACTGGATTAAAGCAGTTCCCTTCCCAGTACATTCGTTTGGTAAGGACTTCGGGGAACAGTGTTGTAATGTGTGACAATGTGAAACAATGTGAAACAGAGGTAAGGGCAGAGAGTTCGTGCCCAGTGCAGAGCAGATAAAGCCAAAGGACAGCAGTTTGTCATCTCTGCAGCACTGGTGCCAAAGCCCTGCCTGGAAAATGTCACAGGCACTGCAGAGCCGGGTACACGGCCCCAGCAGGGAGCTAGTGTCCAAGTGAGGCTCCAAAGTTCCTTGTTTAGTCTGATGATGAGAATGGCCATTATGGCAGAGGCCTGGGACACATCCATGTTCCCCAGAGCCACCAAATCCAGCCAGCTACTGCTTTAGCTGCACCACCCTCAGTCTCCCCAGGGCTGCCAGTATGTTCTTTCTGGCATTCCACATCCATTCCATCTGCACCAGCACCTTACACAAATTCTTAGGCAGTTTACCTCTTAAGTATGGAGAATACTGCTCACTTTCTAGAGCAAGAATACTGGCCCAGGGTCAACAGGATGGTCCTGAGAAGTGACAGAAAGACAATCACAGCATCGTAAGATATTCAGAGTTGGAAGGTACACATCAATATACTTGAGTTCAATTTCTGTCTCTGCACAGGATGCCCCAAGAGTCAACTCATGTACCTGAGAGCGTTATCTAAACTCTCTGAACTCTGTCAAGCTGGTGCTGTGACCACTTCCCTGGGGAGCCTGTGCCAGTGCCCAGCCACCAGCTGGTGAAGAACTTTTTCCTAATATCCAACCTAATCCTCCCCGATACAACTTCAGACCTCGAGTCCTGTCACTGGCCAGAGAAGAAATCAGTGTCTGCCCTGCCCCTCCTCTTCCTCTCACAAGGAAGCTGTAACTGCAATGGGGTCTGCCCTCAGTCTCCTCCAGGCCGAGTGACCTCGGCCCCTCCTCACAGAGCTTCCCTTCAAGGCCCTTCGTCATCTTTGCTCCTCTCCTTTGGACACTCCCCAATGTCTTAATGTCTTTCTTATATTGTGAACCTAGCCAAAAATGCCCCCAGCACTTGAGGTGAGGCCACCCCAGAGCAGAGCAGAGCGGGACAATCACCTCCCTTGCCCAGCTGGTGATGCTTTGCTTGGTGAACAAGATGCCACCAACAAGTGGACCATGACCCTAAAGCCCCCAAACAGGCAGGAGCCAGCACAGTGCCAAGACTCTTTCTGCAAGACATATCCAGCACACTTGGATGGCTACAGAGAAGCTCTGAAGTTCAGACACTTGAAGGGGCACACTCAGATACATGGTCAGACAATGTTAAAACTTGAGACATCTCTTCAGAAATGCTAATTTTTTTTTCAGTTATGCATTGTGAGTGTATCTGCTGCATTTCTTTCTTGTCGCTTTTTTTTTGTTGAAGATAGGTTTTCCAGCTTCCCTCAAAGAAGCATTTCACTCTCTGCTCTTCCTTTTCTTCAAACAGCTTCTCCATGTTTTAGCTTTCATTGGACAGATTATTTGTCTCTTGAAAGTTCTTGGCTGTTTGTAAGTTCCTCTGTTCTACTTCCAACAGTTTTTGTTTCTAATATATGCAACACTTCAGAGTTAATCACTTCATCTCAGTGCCCATACCTACCTTTTTGATTTCCTTTTAAACCCTGATGATCAGTCCTCAGATGTCATGCCCAGCTGAATGGAGATCCAGTCCCACATTGTCTTAATTGGTACTGAGGATAATGAAACGTTGGTGAACAAATCAGAATTATCCTAGTATCTAAAAAACCCAGTCAGACCTAAACCCCAAATAAAATCTGGGTTGTGAAAAGGGGAAGTACGAGGGAAGGGTAGGGTGAGTTAGAGACTGAATGCTGTATTTATATCATTGCTTGTCAGAGACAGAAGCCTCAAAACAACATTCATGTGGAGAACTCATTCAATTGCAAATAAAAAGTTCTGTTGCTTCCAATTTCCTCATTCTGTTGTAATTTGCTTTCTGCAACCAGCCTCTGTTCTGCATGTAAAACTCGTTTTTAAAACAATGTATAAAAAAGGAAAGAGGAGGGAAATGAGCACAGCTTTTTCAAACATTGCTGTTTGTACACAGTTTGTAGAGACAGACAGTATGGCTACATATCTGCACTTCAATCAAATGCAATGATATTGCAAGCCACCCATATCAGGACAAACCCTTCTGTACAGCAAGGTTGAAAGCTTGCTGCTGGTAATTCCATCATCATAATGGTAAGAAAGGAATTAGAAAGAAAGGAAAGAACCAGAAGCTGATGTCAGAAACCAAGAGAAAACAAAAACAACAAAAGCTGCGGTTAGAAAGATGATGGATGCAGTGGGTCTTCTGGAAATAAATTGACAGCTTGTTGGTGAAGAAAACCAATTTATTAATTCAACTCTGCTGAAAAATCTGAGCATGCAGTCATAGCCCAAATATCTTTTACTGGAGAGCTCTCTCAGCCTTACTAAGGTTGGAGTTTCACAGGCTGATAAGCTCAGAATGGCACAATCCATCTACCAGATGTGAATTTTTAATATCACCTTCACCTTCATTACCGATGTACTGGAATGAGTAAGTTGGTTTGGCTAATCCATGTTTCTCAAAAAGGCATTTGTTTTTGATGGTACTCCTTTAGCCATATTGCCATTGCTTAATCACATTTTGAAAACTTTGTTTCTATTTCTCCTTTTTCAATTTATTCTGGCCTCGACTTCAAAGCTTCACTTTTCCCTGAATACTTTTTAATGTCTGATCTTCTCTCCCAACATAATTATCTGTAGATTGTACGCATGCCACTCTTCTTTCAGATAATGTAAACAGATTGAGCCCTCTGCTAGAAAGCTCTTCCTGCAGCCCTCAAATTATTTTTGCAACTCTTCTCTGTACTCCCTCATTTTTTTTCCCACCTGTGTTATGTAGTGCACACTGGAACTAGCAGAAATGTTTCTGTGTTGTACATAGAGCTACAAACTCTTTTTTACTGTATCTGCACTGCTCTCCTTTTCATAAACTAAAAGATTGCAGCCTCCATCTTTTCCAGTACCACATTACACAGCCAGTCATCTACCTGCTTAATTCCCTGTCCTGTCCAGGGATGCAGTCACCCAGCTCTGCACAAGTCCTGCTTTCTTCTCATTCTTCATCTAAGCAGGCACTGAAATACTTCTCAGAGGGAGAACCAAGTTGCTGAGTTACCTGTGTGATTCTGTACTCCTGCTTCGCTCACATCATTATTCGCTGTATGTGCCTTATCAAATTCACTAACATTCCTCCCCAAATATGTCATTGGTTATTTTTATAATCTATAATTTCCAAGCCACTGACAAAAATATATACTGATAGCTCTGCTACCAACCCTTGTAGAAACCCATCAGAAACCAACTAAATTTAATGAAAATTCTGCATTTCTGTATGTCAAAAAAAATCTAGCTCTCAACCCATTTAGCATTTTTATTGATAAGGTGTAATACTGAAATTTAAAATACAAAATTTATGTGCAGCTAACCAACACAGCCCTTCCCAATATATATTTCATCTCTACCATAATGTTTATCTATCTAACTTGTAATTTTATCAGCGGAATGAAATGAGGTTGGTTTGACAAGTCTTATTTTCCATACAGTAATGTTGCCTGGCATGAAGTATATTGCAAGTGAAGGGTGTGCTTTTCAGTGTGACTTTGAGGAATGGGGCATTTCAGCGTGTGCAGCCATGTGTGGAAGTGAAAAGCAGCTTGCTGGCATAGTGATATATCCACAAAGGTGTTCAGATTGAAAAGAAACCCAACCAAAAAAGACCATGTAATTAATTTGTTCTGGTTTTAATGACAACGTCCTGAATGTTCCCTTGAAATTTAATGATTGGGTAGAAGACTAATAACCTCAAGATCTGTAATTTAATTTTTTTTTTTAATCTGGGAATAAAATATTAGCAGTTTCTTTTGTTCTACTAAAACATGCATCCAGCACTGTTGATGACAGACATAAGTGTAGTGCCTGTAGGTGTCATTTTGGTATGTGACTCAAACTTCTTCCAGGATGCTACAGTTTTTTTCTTTAGTTCTCTCTGCCTGGGATGATGAGACCACTCAGACAAACACATTGTTTCAATGCCATAAAATGCACAACCAGGTCCAGTAGCTGTATTATGTGCTTAGCTTTTAATCCATTTCTCTCAGAACAACAGCAGGGAAATTTCTCAGTAAAGCAGGTAAGATGGAGAGGAGAATTCAGATACCAGTCTAGACAGTCATTTCTTTAGCTTGTCAGTGTCTGCTTGAGACTTTGCAAGAGCATTCCTTCCAGACACGAGCTGCCTCTGAAACGAAGCAGCATTCAGACGGTCTTTTTTGTTTTGAAGAGCTTCCTGAAAATTGAAACACATAAGAGAAACAACATGAGAGCAGTCATTTTTTCTCTTTTATAGAGAAGTGGGTTTCTGGAAAGGTAAATCTCTCAGAGAGTTTTGAGTAAACTGAGATTGAATTGTTCCTATCTTCCAGCAAAAGCTGGACCCTTTTTAAAGCAGAGATGTGCAGAGGATGGACAAGAGGGCTGCCCTGAAGGAGAAAATGTAAGATGATGTTTCCTATGGGCACAACTGCACATCTGTAAATTATATTTACATTTCAGCAATTCAAGTTCTTGTGTGCAAATAAGCTCAGAGAAAAGCAGAACTTGATCTTTCTTATGCATTAGAAGGACATGTCCATCTACTAATCTCTTTATCCTTTCATTGTCTCTAAAGCAAAAATGTGTGTGATGAAGCTTGTTTTCCTTCCAGGCAGTGTCTTTTTGTTTCTTTTAAACACAAACATAAATGTGTGTATATATACATCTTACTATGCCAGGCACAGATTCAGCAGCCCTCTCTCTTTTCCCAGCCATTTGAACTGGAAAAAGCAGG
This sequence comes from Thryothorus ludovicianus, assembly GCA_013397245.1. Taxonomy (NCBI): domain Eukaryota; kingdom Metazoa; phylum Chordata; class Aves; order Passeriformes; family Certhiidae; genus Thryothorus; species Thryothorus ludovicianus. The sequence goes on from VZTB01015816.1 coordinate 104,326, forward strand.
ATTTAGGATCCTCTACATTTGGAGTGGGGGACAGTAAAATACAAATTCTTAGATCTTTGGGATCATTCCAAAGTCAAACACAGGAAAGCTCTGCCAGAGTGAGGTGAGCTAGTTTCTAATTTTAAAAAAAGCCAAATTCTCCCAATAATTTTCTCAGTTTCAGACTTTTCTTTTAAATCCTGTGAAGAGGGCTCTTACTGCTTATTGAAATCCACCAATTTACAATAATTCAATCAATTTTTGACTGAGCTATTTAGTAAAATATTCTGATGATTTAGCATGTCCCTGATACAGCTGAAGTAAGTCTATGCACATCCATTTTATTAGAGTTTAAAATTACAAGCACACAAAGCCCATTTTGCTTTCACCCTTTTTAAGTTAACAAATACGATCCATTCTGCTTTCCTTTGCTTGACATGTGCAGCATATTAGCCACTATAACAATCAATAGCCTGTTTGTTCAATCCTAATCAGCTTCATTTACAACAGTGAGGCGCTTTTCTTTCCATCCATCTTCAGGTTAATTTAGTAATTTTTGTCCTTAATCTCGTATTTCTTTAATTAAATTTATAAACCTCATGCTGTGTTCTACTTCATTTAAACAGATACCAATTTAAAAAAAGAAAACAAATGTCACCACTTCCCAAACTTTATTTTCACTTCATGTCTGCCTGTCTTCTCTTTCATACCTTCTGGTCAGTTATGAAATAATAAATTTTGATGCAGTGTCATAGTTCATCTTCTGAGTCAATGGCAGAATTAGGAATACCATAGGCTACACATACTTCCTAAACTCTTGCTTCAAGCAAACATCGGAGATTTATTTCATGTTCTTCCCATTTGAAGACCACTATTATACCCATAATACAGTGGGGGGAAAATTTAGAATTTTTACCTAAAATCTGCAGTTACCAAGAGCTCCTATAGGCTCACCATTATTCTAAGAGCTTCTCCAACCTGACCACAAGTTTTGCAAAAAATTAGACATAGTAACAGATTAAATGGTAAGGAAATATCTTCTCAGCATCTCCAAGTTCAGCAGAGAGCTGTGCCTTTTGAGGGTTTTGCTTCCAACAGTTCAGAGCCTTTAGTTTACACGCCAGCTTGCTAAGCCTGATACTTTCATCTTGTGTGAGCTGCAGCTGTTCCTGCTAAAGGAAGACTTTGGTAGGAGTAGACCCAAAAGGATTATTTCCCTGGGAAGTGGTTTGGAAGTAAATACAATTGTAAAAGCATGCAACTCTTTATATCACTTTTTTACTTTCAGATTCTCAAACTTTGCAGTATAAAGAAGTGCAGCCTTTGACAGCAAATTTCTATTACTGCATCTCTGGGGAAACAAGAAATGTGAATGGAAAAAAATTGAAGAATTTTAATCCAAAAAAGCAACCAGTGAACCTGTCCAAAATGAAGCCCTCTTAATGAACACTGTTATGCTAAATGGGGATTCTGGTTCGCACTAAATTCATATTCTTGGTCAACCCTAATTACAGTGCCCTCAGTAAAAACAAAATTAGTGGACTCATGAAAAGTATAGTTACCAGGCTTTCTTCATTGTTCCAAATAGACTTGCCCAGAGAAACCGTGGATGCCCCAACCCTGGCAGTGCTCGAGGCCAGGTTGGATAAGGCCTTGAGTAACCTGGTCTAGTGGAGGGTGTCCCTGCCCATGGCAGGGGGGATTGGGACTAGATGGTGTTTAAGGTCCCTTCCATCCCCTTAACATTCTGTGATTCTATGGCTTCCCGCTGAAATCTCCTACAGAGGTTCCAGAGAACTGCTGGAGGTGCTGGCCTCCTGGCAGAAGTGTCTCTGCAGAAATTTTCTACCATTCAGTGTCCTCTTACCTGCCTAGCCTTTGTGCCCCGTGTTAATTTTATCTGCAGCTGGGCTTTGGCCTCCCTACTTTAACCAATTCGGGTTTGAACTCCAATACTCCAGCTCATGTTTCCACTATTTGCAATCTCCCTTTTCATATTTCAGTTCCTCAAGAAGATCCTTGCTAAGGTAAGCAAGGCCACATTTCTGCTAAGCTCAGTGGTCTTCTTGCGTAACAGGGTAGCTGGTTACAAAATCTTCTCAGTTTTATTTAAAAATCAACTGCTTTTCCTCTGCACTTTTCCTTTCTTGGCAGTCTTTCAGGGTTTCTGCCTATCAATTCCCTAAATAAGTCACAGTCCACTTTTCTGAAGTCCCAAGTTCTAACTCTGCAGCATAATTTTGCACCCTTTCTCCTGATCCTGAAATAATTTCACAGTCAATACAGCCTCACATGGTTTTCCTTGCTTGTGAGCAGCAGAAGTAGGGATTTAGCAGAGTTGGCTCCTCTAGCATTTGCTTTTAAGATATTATCACTAATGCTACCCAGGAACTATCTCAGCTTTCACAAAGCTGTTTTCCCCTTCTTGTACATTTCCAGATGAACACCAAGACATCAAATCAAAACTACTTTTTCCTACCCCTCTATAGACAAATCCATCTAATTTGCTCTCTTGACCAGGCAGGCTGTCACAGATTCCCCATGGCAGGCATTAATCTCCACTAACATTCCTCCCTGCTCTGACCTTGGCTCATGGGCTGTCCGTAGTGTATCTCCACACCCACTCGCAAGCTTTGTGCAGGGAATGAACCCCTTACACAGAACACAATCCTGCCTCCTCTTCTTCCCTGCTGATCCTTCTTAAGCCTCCTGCAGGCACCCACCAAGTTCCCAGGGCTCTGCTCAAAGCACAGCCCTCTGACTGCACGTGGGCTCCCCACGCTTCGTGCCCACTGCGTCTGCACACTGTCCCTTCCAAGTGAGGACACCCAGGGCTCCCTGCAGCCTTCTCACACACTGACCTCTTCCATTTCCACTGGTCCCTCGTTTACTTCTGCCTGTCCCCAGCTCCCAGGTCATCTGGGGTGCTGAAAGCCCTTCTCACTCTGATGGCATTGCAGTTATGCCCTGCTCTGCAAGCTTCTCTGCTTGAGGGAGCTGCAGACATATTTGCTTTAGACAGAAGTATATTGCCATTATCCATTTGATCTCATTTGTATTCGCTGGCTCACTACCATAATTTCAGTACAAATTGAACTTTGCTGAGGAGGAATACGTTTGACTATAACAGGAATTGATCTGGACGTTGCAGCTTGGAAATAACTTTCCAGGCTTTAGTTTATAATTCCCAGAAGATAAGTTTTGGGGGCTCTTCTTCAAGACATAAAACGGAATATATTTTTTATTTTAAATAACCACTAGTGTGAAAAAGGATTCTGCCCCCATTCTTTCGTGTGACCAGCCTGCACAACAAGAAGATAAAACTCCCATCCACACATTTATCAGGGTCACTGAAACACCACAGTCTCTTTCCCCTGCTCAGAAAAAGGACAATGGCAATACATGAAAAGATTATGACTGAATGTGTGTTCACATTTATACTTCCTCAGATACAAGTTCAACCTCTCTGATGTTCACCATGTAGAAAGCATGGTGGTGGTTTCATTCAGAACAGTTTGAAAGCAGAGTTTATAAGTTAGGACCCAATTCAGTTCAAATAAATCTAAATATTTAGGTTCTACGGGTCCAACATTTTTACACTTGGAGCATAAACACACAAAGATTCATGACAGGAAGTCATGAGTCAATAGAGTCCAATAATGGATCACTTCCAGCTCTTCACCCAAACTGTGTCCCAGGCAGAATGCAGTAACAGCAGCTATCTCCAGCAAGCATAACCAACATATTATCCTTGTCTTTGTTTACTGACACACAGATGTGTTTCCTTGCTTTAGAAAAATGTTCCTTCTAGTCGCCATTATTTTCAGTGGAGCCAAACTTTTCCTTCAGATCAGTCATGCTGTTGATTTGTCCCTTCTCACTTCACTGCTGATTTCAAGCACCCGTTGCTCAGTGCTAAGGCAGCAGACATCTGACTTTCCCTACAATTACAAACCAAACCTGTGAGAGATGGAGCCTGCACGTATGGGGAAGCTACATTCAGAAGATTTCAAAAGTCTCTCAACTACAACCAGATGGTCTTTGTTCTTTACTCTTTTCCTAGAATCAATGTATCAAGAAGACAGAGCAATATTCTTCTTACCTACAGGCACTAAAAAAGTGGAATTTCGGTGGTGTCATTTGCAGGCAATCTATTGGCAGTTCTGGGATGTATGTCTTTAATGGAAGGAGCAGCACCATGGTGAAAAATCAGGCTCTCTGGTGAAAACTGGATTCACTCTTAGGACTCCAAGAGTAATCACAATATTCCTAGAGTCACTATTGACATTAATGGGCTCATGTACCATCAAATCAAAACTCAGAGGATCTGATGCAGGTGGTGCTCTGTGGTCCCAATCAGGCCGATTTTTATAGACTACATTTGGATGTCTTTTTTTTGCAAAGTAATGACATATGTGGCCCCAAAGAAATCAGTAGAGTACTTGAAAACAAAGATATTGTTAGAATGAGCAATTATGCAGCAGACATAAAGTTTTCAAGGAAAATAATGCAGAATATTACAAGCTGAGGTATATCCAAAATATTCCCTCTGCTGTTGCTAAAAAGAACTTCCATCACTCTCTATAATGTGGTACCTGTTCCATTGAGAACACATCTCTCTCAGAGAAGGTACATTATTTTTCCACCAGACGTTTTTACAAGATGCTTCTAGCAGCAGGAGACAAATGATTCACACATTCATCCACCTGGCACGCTGCAGCAATTTATTCCTTTGAGTGCTACACTTGTGGTGAGTTATACAGCAGAGCAGAAACACTGATTGAGTACACCCTCTTATTTTGTGCTTTTAGATGGATACAAGTCACAAAAAGGTTCTGCACTGGAGATTCATATGCATCCCTTTCTTTTCTAACCTGCTCTTTGAGACCAAGACTTTCTTCCTCTCAGTTACTGAGCTGGGCTCTGAGAGCAGTTATTTCCATAATCATCCCATGGCTTGGCCCCACAATCTATCACGGCAGAGAAAGTGAAGGAGCAAAGCTAGAGAGGAACAAATACCACAACCTAGGAGTAAATGATCCAGAGCTCAGAATATGCTCTGTGATACTTAATTAAAGCAATAATATTTTCCTAAATGAGTGGCTTGGTGAAAACAATCACTGATGATTTGAAATAATCCATTTTGTTCTTCTCTGTTTGTTGAATAGAAACATCACTCCCTGGAAGCAGTAGGAAGTTCACAACCTATATTTGAAGGTGGGAACTGCTTGAGATGGGAGGTTGGACTACATGACCTGCTGTGGTTCTCTTCAACCTTACCCATTCTGTGATTCTGTGATTCTGTGATTCTGTGATTCTGTGATTCTGTGATTCTGTGATTCTGTGATTCTGTGAAATGTGTAAGTTTCATATGTAATCTTAGAATGTCTGTTCCTGGTCATCAGGAAAGAAATATCTCCTCACTAGTATGTATGAGAATTGGCAGAATGAAATGTGTGCTGAAGACAGAGGAGCAGAAAGACTAGGGAGCAGGATTAAGAAATCCAACTTTAGGAGAAGAACCTGTGCCTGGTTCTGTTACATCAGTGAGCCTGGCCTCCCTCATAGCATAATGTCCCCTGCCTCCAGAGAGAAAGTCAGAACAACTGTCACCTGGCTTCTTTCAGCAAGCTGTGAGGTAATGCTTTTACCAGAACAAATATGCTCTTTCTGATAAGCTTGTACATACAGACCATTTAATACATGATAAAAACAATTGTGTGTTCTATTTGTTGATATTTGCCTATCAAGCTGCCCTCAGAAAGGGCAAACAGATTAGCACAAGTAGGAAGGTATGTGATAGAACTCAAACAGATTTAAATGACAGTATTGAAATTTCACATAGGTAGATCACTGCTAGGTATAAATGTTTGGTCATTCTTATACCTCTGAACAGCACACTCAAGCAGATGAATACAGTGCAGGGAAGCTGGAAGTCATTCCTAGCATATTCTGCTACTCAGATAAGAAAGAGGCACAACTGCAGACTGTGGGCTCAGCCAACACCTCAGTCTGCTTTCAAGGATGCCTGGCACCTTTGGATGCCAGATCTAAGCAGTAAATGCTAATAACTACACTGGGTTCTTGATGAAATTTTCTGTGGTTTTTTATTAGTTTGTTTGATTTTTTTGTTTGTTACTTTTATTGTTGTTGTTTTTGCCTTATAATGAACATTACTAATGAAAAATACATGAATTTTAGCCCTGTTTAAAAGTTCTGTTGATCTTTATTCAGAGCAGCACTAGCTTTCCTCTGATCTAGATTTCTTTTTTCCAAAATTAGCAAAAAGCTTGCTGAATCCTAAGACTACTGGAGATAACAGAACTACCCACAGGGTTCATATATATTCTTTAGATTCTTTTTAGTTTTTCAGCTCTCTGCCATCCCATTTCAGCTGGTCATACCTGAACCTTTCTTGTGGCTTCTAACAGCTCCATGGAGCATCTGAGCTTGCTCTTCAGGTCTGCAGTGGCCTCTGTGGATTGCTTTAGGATAGTAAGAAGTGGAATTGGGAGGGGGATGTCACGTCTGAGTTTGGAGCAGAGCCCAGTGGCATTAGGCAGCTGGTGACCCACTTCCTTTGAGTACAACACAGGTGACACAGGGATTTGGTGGTAGTGAGCTAGCAAAGTGGAGGGAGTGGGGGGATACTCCATTGTCCAAGGCCACAGGAAAGTCCAAATGACCCCTCCTGTATCTTTCCATCCAGCTGAAACCTCACATGCATTTCTCATTTTCTCCCTCACTTGGGCCTTCTCAAACATATGGAACAGGACAGTGAAACCACACAAGAAGGAATGTTGCCAGACACTGTACAAAAAAGAATATAGGAGAAAAAAAAAAAAAAAAGAAAAAGCATGAGAAAATGCAGCAAAAAAAGAACTGAAATCATGTAGTCAGTAATGAAGCCAGATTAGAGTCAGAGCCCAGGAATGAAATTAAAAGCGCAGGTGTTCTAATACTTCTGTGCAAGCATCCTTGAAACCCAAGCAGCCTTGTCCCTGGTGCAGGTTTCTGTAGAAGCTGACATGTTTGTAACAGTGGAGTTTGTGTTAATGGAGCCCAGCCTCCGAGTCAACTAACAGATTACATGGATGTCACGATTCCACAAGACAGCATTTTTGATTTATTGGCTGGGTTTACATCTTTTCAAAATTCCACCCACATGTAGTAGCTGTCCTAAAACACACAACTGAAGCTGCAGAGTCAAGCTCAGAACTCCAGAGGAGTTTGTTCTGCAGCCATAAGGCAGAATATCTCGTACTGACCCTGCAGCGCCTGACCCACTTCTGTTTTCTGTCTCAGTCAACGCACAGGATTGAACTGTTCTAGAAAAACACTTTGTGAAAAAAGAGAACCGGGAGCAGAAGTTCAAGTTAGAATGTCACCAGTATAAAATCCATTGTGCACATGAACCATGGAGCAGCGAGCCACTACCTCTGCCTTCAGGTTATCTTTGTTTCACCACAGATAGCTGGTGGTAGTTCCATCCTTCTGGCACGACTGAGCAAAGCCCCAGGGCCTGCATGCCTTCCTCCTCAGAGGCTGTCACCACGTGTCTGTACAGTGGGACTCTGTCCCAGCTGAGGCCACTAAGTGCTGCCACTCGATGGAACACCATCAGCAGCCTGTGCCAGAGCTGTCACTGGGCTGCCACCTTCTTCCACCGCGTGCAGCTCCTGAAGCAAAGCACGAAGATGCACAGTGACTGTGCTTGTGCAGCCCACAACTCCCCTTCAACAGCTTCCCAGCCAGACAGCTTGGCTTTAATTTTTGCTTAGCAACTGCCTCCCACCCAGAGGAACCACCTTCTCCTGTTCTTGAAGAGTAGGACCGATGCTCTGAGCCTACTTTTTAATTTCAGTAAAGAAAATGATGCTGCTGCTAAAGAATATTTTCATAAATCAGGGCTCAAAGTTGCTGCACTCTCTGGTAGTGATGTCACAGCCCAGTACAGTGAAACACTGCTGTAAATGACTTTCTTAAAAATAACCCTGGAAAACAAAATAAGAAACCCTGTGGGTGGCCTGAGTCACAAGGGTTGCTATATACAACATGCATCAAAATGAAATATGGTCACTTTATTGTAAATAAAGTGCTTCTGCAATACCAAAATGAAACAAAATCAAATCATTCAGTGTAAAAGTTTGTGCTCAACCTACAATTTCACTAAACTAATGGAAAACAGATTTGTTATTTTTTTGACTGGTTCTGGCTGCAACTGTATAATGTTGTTTTTTCCAATTGAAGCAAAAAGAGAATTTTCAGTACAGAAATTAAATCAGCAGCACAGAAAATGCCTGAATTTGCAGTTGGCCCCAACATCCCTTCTCTTGCCGAAAAAGATGGTTTGTGGTTTTTTACCCAAAGTGGTCATATTTTCTTTTTTTTTTTTTTTTAATTTCCCTAAAAGAAACGAATTTTGTTTCCTATATTATGACTGACCCCTGATTTAGCAATGACTCAGGAAGAAGAGCTCCCACTACTGACTCTGAATAAAGTCCTGCAATCCTGCATTGCGGTTGCATATAAGCCTCCAGCCCTAACTCATCTCCACATTATTACAGTCCTGAGAGCTGAAATAAACCTGTCAGAAGGCAGCTGGGCACTGCATAAGTTTGCTGCCAATGCTGCTATTACAAACCAACATAATCTACATCTAAGCTCATAAGCTTAAGAAATGTGTTTCTCTTTTAGGTCACTGATTGACAAGAGCTTTAAGAAATAAAGCTGTAAACACGATTTAGCTGTTGTTTAGCTAGAAATGCAGAGTATTTACCTCTGTATCTGATTCTGGGTGGCTATCCATCAGCCTTTGAACAACTGTTTCAACTATCTGTGGGTGTACAGCTGAGAAATATTCGTGCTTTACCCTATGTTTCCAGACCTCTGCAGGGACAGAGGGAGAAAACAAAAAAAAAATTCAGAATAAAACCACACATCAGTGGGTATCACTGTCACAAAATATTGATCCTTCCGTAACCCCTAGGATTTGACACTGGATATGGTTTATAGCTTAGTGCTTCTTAGCTTTCCTAAAATGTTTACAGCAAAAAGTAAATGTCATTGCAAACAGATTGTAAAGCCTGTGGTGAGCAGCAAAATCAAATTCATTCTGGTATCAAAGCCAAAATGCAATTTCATTACAGACCAGTTCTGTCAATAATGACCTGGCCCACAGTTGTATATTGGAGTTCTCTGTAAATATCGAGAAAAGAATGTGGCTTTTATTTGGAACTGAGCTTTTATGTACACTAATTATTGCTTCCTGCAACCACAAGCAGTGGCAGTAGGGCTCATTTTTCTTACCTTTTATTTCCTCTTTTTCTTTGTTTTACTACTTGTGTCCACGAATACTCAAATTTCCCACATCTGTGCAGTAATTGTACCAACATAATATACCTAAAATACTAAAAATTCTGACATTTAAATTGCTCTGCTAGGCCTAAAATATTAACACTCCAACACAAAGGAGTAGAGAAGTAATTTCCTATCAGTCCAATTCAGCCTGCCTACAAACTCCAGTGGGGAGCTAAGAGCAAATGTCCAATTCAGCCAGCCTGCAAACTCCAGTGGGGCGCTGAGAGCGAATGCCTTCACACACAGGACAAGGCTTTGCTGCCTTTAATGCAGCAAGGCTACTTTTCCCACACAAGAACTGAGCTCCCATGTTCCCTAGAGAGGGTATCTTAATTCTCCTGACCAGAGGGGAGGACTACTCTTGTCTGGCTCTTTCAGATGTCACTAGATTCATCTCCTGATTAATTTTCTTCTGCATGTCATGGATCATGTGGATTTTGGGGATTTCCAGAAGCTTTTGAAGCTAGAATTAAATTTAATACTTAGCTTTTACTGTATCTCTATGTTGTTTATACAGCAACTTGCTAGCAAAAAGTAGCAAGCTAAACCAAAGTAATTCTCTTGCCATTCTTCTCTAAAGTACAGAAATTTCCAATAGAATATCAAGGTTAATATTATTTGCGTGTGCCTGTATGCCTAGTGCTGTGCCACAAACACTCTGGATAGAGGCAGGTTCCACTGTTGCTTTGGACTCTCCCAGGACCCACACCTTACACCATGTGACAGAGGTGACAGAGCCTCCAGGGCCACCCACATCTTCCAGACCTGCCCTCCTGACAGTCCCTATGGGCCCCTGCTGAACTTCACTTATCAAAAACTCCCCTTCCATGCCTATCTAACTGTGGCTTTCATGGCTAGGCACAGGATACATGCACTAGAATCACTGAGACGTGGATATTTCACACATTTTCTCTCAAAATTACTGTGTTTGCATTTGCTTACCTTGGACCTTGACCTTCCTCTGTCTTTCCCTGTTCCTAATCCTTGCCGAATGCGGTTAAGTCTCAGCTCACTGCATCAGCCCCACTTGACGGACAAGGTCGGGACAGGATCGTCTGTCTCTTCTTTGCTGGTCCTGCCCTGCCACATAATTCAGCCTCTCCAGGTNCCTGCCCTACCACATAACTCAGCCTCTCCAGGTTTATAACAGCACAAAACTAAAAGTGAGGGGAAGAAACCAAGGGGTCAAAGCATATAAGACAGGGAAATTTAGTCACTGGCAAGAAGTTGTCTGTTCTTACACTGTTGATCAAATAGACCAAGAAGCTCCATCCAGCTCTTATCCTTGCTCTCTTGGTATCTGATCATGGCTTTGCTAAGTGCTCTTGAGTGCCAAGGCGGACAATCATTGTGCTTTTGGAAAAGGGGGAGCCATTAGCGAGACATATCCCTCAATTCAGTTCATTGCTTTAATCAAATGCCATTTGAAACACTTGGTGGCATGACACAAAGGTCAGCACAGAGCACAGGGAGGGAATTAGAGAGCTCTTATCTGTGAAAGGAGATGGGTGGGGATTTGGAGGAGGGAAAGCGGAGAATTTTTGGATCCAGTGTGTTCAGGAGATTGCCTGCTGTGAAAGAGTATAGCACTGCTCCAACATTGCTCCCCCCCAAATTGCTCCTCTGCACCAGCCATGTAATGGCCACTTCAGCCTCTGGAAAAGGCTGCTTTTACCGCTTCACTTGGGGTTAGGGTGGGGAAAATCTATAAAGCCTTGAGCTGCAGGGAGACTGGAACTTCAAAAGGCACCAAGGGTAGCATGACATTGCCCTAACATTGCTCTCTCCTGTCTTGTTTAAAAAGACAGATTTCTCCAAGGAAGGTGGGAAGTTTCCTGAAATGGAAAATATGACCCCTTTCCCTCCAAATTATTAAAGTTATGAATTTACAGGGGTTTCACATAAAACTATAGGACAGGAATACCAGGTCTTTACTAATATGTATATGTATAACAAGGAAAACAAACAGCAACTACAGCATGAACACTGAAAAGGGCAGGAAACAAGTGGCAGCCCTCTCTGGGCGGCCGGCGCTTCCCCCTGGGTGCAGTTCCGGGCACGGCCAGCAGGGGCACTGCTG